>JARQOD010010605.1:0-26673 GCA_033576555.1 Oophaga sylvatica | reverse complement strand
AGTATCTATAGATAAATACCTGTACTACATGTAAACATCTCCAGATAACTATACAAGTATCTATAGATAAATAACTGCACTACATGTAAACATGTCCAAATAACTATACAAGTATCTATAGATAAATACCTGCACTACATGTAAACATCTCCAGATAACTAAACAAGAATCTATAGATAAATACCTGCACTACATGTAAACATCTCCAGATAACTATACAAGTATCTATAGATAAATACCTGTACTACATGTAAACATCTCAGAAAACTATACAAGTATCTATAGATAAATACCTGTACTATATGTAAACATCTCCAGATAACTATACAAGTATCTATAGATAAATGCCTGTACTACATGTAAACATCTCCAGATAACTATACAAGTATCTATAGATAAATCCTGTACTACATGTAAACATCTCCAGATAACTATACAATATCTATAGATAAATACCTGTACTACATGTAAACATCTCCAGATAACTATACAAGTATCTATAGATAAATCCTGTACTACATGTAAACATCTCCAGATAACTATACAAGTATCTATAGATAAATACCTGTACTACATGTAAACATCTCCAGATAACTATACAATATCTATAGATAAATACCTGTACTACATGTAAACATCTCCAGATAACTATACAAGTATCTATAGATAAATACCTGCACTAATGTAAACATTCAGATAACTATACAAGTACTATAGATAAATACCTGTACTACATGTAAACATCTCCAGATAACTATACAAGTATCTATAGATAAATACCTGTACTACATGTAAACATCTCCAGATAACTATACAAGTATCTATAGATAAATACCTGTACAAATACATCTCAGATAACTATACAAGTATCTATAGATAAATACCTTACTACATGTAAACATCTCAATAACATACAAGTATCTTAATAAATACCTGTACTACATGTAAACATCTCCAGATAACTATACAAGTATCTATAGATAAATACCTGTACTACATGTAAACATCTCCAATAACTATACAAGTATCTATAGATAAATACCTGTACTACATGTAAACATCTCCAGATAACTATACAAGTATCTATAGATAAATACCTGTACTAATGTAAACATCTCAATAACTATACAAGTATCTATAGATAAATACCTGACTACATGTAAACATCCCAATAACTATACAAGTATCTATAGATAAATACCTGACTAATGTAAACATCTCAATAACTATACAAGTATCTATAGATAAATACCGACTACATGTAAACATCTCCAGATAACTATACAAGTATCTATAGATAAATACCTGACTAATGTAAACATCTCAGATAACTATACAAGTATCTATAGATAAATACCTGCACTACATGTAAACATCTCCAGATAACTATACAAGTATCTATAGATAAATACCTGTACTACATGTAAACATCTCCAATAACTATACAAGTATCTATAGATAAATACCTGTACTACATGTAAACATCTCCAGATAACTATACAAGTATCTATAGATAAATACCTGACTACATGTAACATCTCAGATAACTATACAAGTATCTATAGATAAATACCTGACTACATGTAAACATCGCCAATAACTAACAAGTATCTATAGATAAATACCTGACTACATGTAAACATCTCAGATAACTATACAAGTATCTATAGATAATACCTGCGTACTACATGTAAACATGTCCAAATAACTATACAAGTATCTATAGATAAATACCTGCACTACATGTAAACATCTCCAGATAACTAAACAAGAATCTATAGATAAATACCTGCACTACATGTAAACATCTCCAGATAACTATACAAGTATCTATAGATAAATACCTGTACTACATGTAAACATCTCAGAAAACTATACAAGTATCTATAGATAAATACCTGTACTATATGTAAACATCTCCAGATAACTATACAAGTATCTATAGATAAATGCCTGTACTACATGTAAACATCTCCAGATAACTATACAAGTATCTATAGATAAATCCTGTACTACATGTAAACATCTCCAGATAACTATACAACTATCTATAGATAAATACCTGTACTACATGTAAACATCTCCAGATAACTATACAAGTACCTATAGATAAATGCCTGTACTACATGTAAACATCTCCAGATAACTATACAAGTATCTATAGATAAATACCTGTACTACATGTAAACATCTCCAGATAACTATACAACTATCTATGGATAAATACCTGTACTACATGTAAACATCTCCAGATAACTATACAAGTATCTATAGATAAATACCTGCACTATATGTAAACATGTCAGATAACTATACAAGTACCTATAGATAAATACCTGTACTACATGTAAACATCTCCAGATAACTATACAAGTATCTATAGATAAATACCTGTACTACATGTAAACATCTCAGATAACTATACAAGTACCTATAGATAAATACCTGTACTACATGTAAACATCTCAGATAACTATACAAGTATCCATAGATAAATACCTGTACTACATGTAAACATCTCCAGATAACTATACAAGTATCTATAGATAAATACCTGTACTACATGTAAACATCTCCAGATAACTATACAAGTATCTATAGATAAATACCTGTACTACATGTAAACATCTCAGATAACTATACAAGTACCTATAGATAAATACCTGAACTACATGTAAACATCTCCAGATAACTATACAAGTATCTATAGATAAATACCTGTACTACATGTAAACATCTCCAGATAACTACAAGTATCTATAGATAAATATCTGTACTACATGTAAACATCTCCAGATAACTATACAAGTATCTATAGATAAATACCTGCACTACATGTAAACATCTCCACATAACTATACAAGTATCTATAGATAAATACCTGTACTACATGTAAACATCTCCACATAACTATACAAGTATCTATAGATAAATACCTGCACTACATGTAAACATCTCCAGATAACTACAAGTATCTATAGATAAATACCTGTACTACATTGTAAACATCTCCAGATAACTACAAGTATCTATAGATAAATACCTGTACTACATGTAAACATCTCCAGATAACTATACAATCAGGCTTCTGACTGCATCACTCAACTGAAACTGCCCTAACTAAAGTCACCAACGACCTACTAACCGCCAAGAGCAAGCGTCACTACTCTGTCCTCCTTCTCCTGGACCTGTCTTCTGCCTTCGACACTGTGGACCATTCCCTCCTGTTACAGATTCTCTCATCTCTTGGCATCACAGGCTTGGCCCTATCCTGGATCTCATCATATCTAACAAACCGAACTTTCAGTGTCTCCCTCTCCCACACCACCTCCTCACCTCGCCCCCTGTCTGTCGGTGTTCCCCAAGGCTCAGTTCTTGGACCCCTACTCTTCTCCATCTACACCCTCAGCCTGGGACAGCTCATAGAATCCCATGGTCTTCAGTATCATCTCTATGCCGACGACACGCAGATCTACCTATCTGGACCTGACCTCACCTCCTTACTGACCAAAATCCCACAATGTCTGTCTGCTATTTCTGCTTTCTTCTCTGCTCGCTTTCTAAAACTGAACATGGACAAAACAGAATTTATCATCTTTCCCCCATCTCACTCTACCCCCCCACCAGACCTGTCCATTAACATCAATGGCTGCTCACTTTCCCCAGTCCCGCACGCTCGGTGCCTCGGAGTGATCCTCGACTCTGCCCTCTCTTTCAAGCCACATTTCCAAACCCTAGCCTCCTCCTGCCGTCTCAAACTCAAAAATATTTCCCGGATCCGTGCATTCCTTGACCATGAAAGTACAAAAACACTAGAGCATGCCCTCATCATCTCCCGCCTCGACTACTGCAACCTCCTACTCTCTGGCCTTCCCTCTAGCACTCTGGCATCACTCCAATCCATCCTGCACTCTGCTGCATGACTAATACACCTGTCTCCCCGCTATTCCCCAGCCTCTCCTCTCTGCCAAGCCCTTCATTGGCTTCCTATCGTTCAGAGGCTCCAGTTCAAAACCCTAACCATGACCTACAAAGCCATCCACAATCTGTCTCCTCCATACATCTGTGACATGGTCTCCTGGTACATACCCACACGCAACCTTCGATCCTCTCAAGATCTCCTCCTCTACTCCCCTCTTATCTCTTCTTCCCACAACCGCATACAAAGCTTCTCCCGTGCCTCTCCCATACTCTGGAACTCTCTACCCCAACACATCAGACTCGCGCCTACCATGGAAACCTTCAAAAAGAACCTGAAGACCCACCTCTTCCGACAAGCCTACAACCTGCAGTGATCATCAGTCTACTGAACCACCGCATGATCAGCTCTTCCCTCTCCTAGTGTATCCTCACTCATCCCTGTAGACTGTGAGCCCTTGCGGGCAGGGTCCTCTCTCCTTCTGTACTTGTGTGTGCCTTGAATTGCTCATGTTTACTGTACTTGTCTATACTTGCCCCTCTTCACATGTAAAGCGCCATGGAATAAATGGCGCTATAAAAATCTATAATAATAATAATAATAAATACCTGTACTACATGTAAACATCTCCAGATAACTACATCTATAGATAAATACCTGTACTACATGTAAACATCTCCAGATAACTACAACTATCTATAGATAAATACCTGTACTACATGTAAACATCTCCAGATAACTATACAAGTATCTATAGATAAATACCTGTACTACATGTAAACATCTCCAGATAACTATACAAGTATCTATAGATAAATACCTGTACTACATGTAAACATCTCCAGATAACTATACAAGTATCTATAGATAAATACCTGTACTACATGTAAACATCTCCAGATAACTATACAAGTATCTATAGATAAATACCTGCACTACATGTAAACATCTCCACATAACTATACAGGTATCTATAGATAAATACCTGTACTACATGTAAACATCTCCACATAACTATACAAGTATCTATAGATAAATACCTGCACTACATGTAAACATCTCCAGATAACTACAAGTATCTATAGATAAATACCTGTACTACATTGTAAACATCTCCAGATAACTACAAGTATCTATAGATAAATACCTGTACTACATGTAAACATCTCCAGATAACTATACAATCAGGCTTCTGACTGCATCACTCAACTGAAACTGCCCTAACTAAAGTCACCAACGACCTACTAACCGCCAAGAGCAAGCGTCACTACTCTGTCCTCCTTCTCCTGGACCTGTCTTCTGCCTTCGACACTGTGGACCATTCCCTCCTGTTACAGATTCTCTCATCTCTTGGCATCACAGGCTTGGCCCTATCCTGGATCTCATCATATCTAACAAACCGAACTTTCAGTGTCTCCCTCTCCCACACCACCTCCTTACCTCGCCCCCTGTCTGTCGGTGTTCCCCAAGGCTCAGTTCTTGGACCCCTACTCTTCTCCATCTACACCCTCAGCCTGGGACAGCTCATAGAATCCCATGGTCTTCAGTATCATCTCTATGCCGACGACACGCAGATCTACCTATCTGGACCTGACCTCACCTCCTTACTGACCAAAATCCCACAATGTCTGTCTGCTATTTCTGCTTTCTTCTCTGCTCGCTTTCTAAAACTGAACATGGACAAAACAGAATTTATCATCTTTCCCCCATCTCACTCTACCCCCCCACCAGACCTGTCCATTAACATCAATGGCTGCTCACTTTCCCCAGTCCCGCACGCTCGGTGCCTCGGAGTGATCCTCGACTCTGCCCTCTCTTTCAAGCCACATTTCCAAACCCTAGCCTCCTCCTGCCGTCTCAAACTCAAAAATATTTCCCGGATCCGTGCATTCCTTGACCATGAAAGTACAAAAACACTAGAGCATGCCCTCATCATCTCCCGCCTCGACTACTGCAACCTCCTACTCTCTGGCCTTCCCTCTAGCACTCTGGCATCACTCCAATCCATCCTGCACTCTGCTGCATGACTAATACACCTGTCTCCCCGCTATTCCCCAGCCTCTCCTCTCTGCCAAGCCCTTCATTGGCTTCCTATCGTTCAGAGGCTCCAGTTCAAAACCCTAACCATGACCTACAAAGCCATCCACAATCTGTCTCCTCCATACATCTGTGACATGGTCTCCTGGTACATACCCACACGCAACCTTCGATCCTCTCAAGATCTCCTCCTCTACTCCCCTCTTATCTCTTCTTCCCACAACCGCATACAAAGCTTCTCCCGTGCCTCTCCCATACTCTGGAACTCTCTACCCCAACACATCAGACTCGCGCCTACCATGGAAACCTTCAAAAAGAACCTGAAGACCCACCTCTTCCGACAAGCCTACAACCTGCAGTGATCATCAGTCTACTGAACCACCGCATGATCAGCTCTTCCCTCTCCTAGTGTATCCTCACCCATCCCTGTAGACTGTGAGCCCTTGCGGGCAGGGTCCTCTCTCCTTCTGTACTTGTGTGTGCCTTGAATTGCTCATGTTTACTGTACTTGTCTATACTTGCCCCTCTTCACATGTAAAGCGCCATGGAATAAATGGCGCTATAAAAATCTATAATAATAATAATAATAAATACCTGTACTACATGTAAACATCTCCAGATAACTACATCTATAGATAAATACCTGTACTACATGTAAACATCTCCAGATAACTACAACTATCTATAGATAAATACCTGTACTACATGTAAACATCTCCAGATAACTATACAAGTATCTATAGATAAATACCTGCACTACATGTAAACATCTCCAGATAACTACAAGTATCTATAGATAAATACCTGTACTACATGTAAACATCTCCAGATAACTATACAAGTATCTATAGATAAATACCTGTACTACATGTAAACATCTCCAGATAACTACAAGTATCTATAGATAAATACCTGTACTACATGTAAACATCTCCAGATAACTATACAAGTATCTATAGATAAATACCTGTACTACATGTAAACATCTCAGATAACTATACAAGTATCTATATAAATACCTGTACTACATGTAAACATCTCAGATAACTATACAAGTATCTATAGATAAATACCTGTACTACATGTAAACATCTCCAGATAACTATACAAGTATCTATAGATAAATAACTGCACTACATGTAAACATCTCCAGATAACTATACAAGAATCTTTAGATAAATACCTGTACTACATGTAAACATCTCCAGATAACTATACAAGTACCTATAGATAAATACCTGTACTACATGTAAACATCTCCAGATAACTACAAGTATCTATAGATAAATACCTGTACTACATGTAAACATCTCCAGATAACTATACAAGTATCTATAGATAAATAACTGCACTACATGTAAACATGTCCAAATAACTATACAAGTATCTATAGATAAATACCTGTACTACATGTAAACATCTCCAGATAACTATACAAGTATCTATAGATAAATACCTGTACTACATGTAAACATCTCAGATAACTATACAAGTATCTATAGATAAATACCTGTACTATATGTAAACATCTCCAGATAACTATACAAGTATCTATAGATAAATGCCTGTACTACATGTAAACATCTCCAGATAACTATACAAGTATCTATAGATAAATCCTGTACTACATGTAAACATCTCCAGATAACTATACAACTATCTATAGATAAATACCTGTACTACATGTAAACATCTCCAGATAACTATACAAGTATCTATAGATAAATACCTGTACTACATGTAAACATCACCAGATAACTATACAAGTACCTATAGATAAATGCCTGTACTACATGTAAACATCTCCAGATAACTATACAAGTATCTATGGATAAATACCTGTACTACATGTAAACATCTCCAGAAAAACTATACAAGTATCTATAGATAAATACCTGTACTACATGTAAACATCTCCAGATAACTATACAAGTATCTATAGATAAATACCTGCACTATATGTAAACATCTCAGATAACTATACAAGTACCTATAGATAAATACCTGTACTACATGTAAACATCTCCAGATAACTATACATCTATATATAAATACCTGTACTACATGTAAACATCTCAGATAACTATACAAGTACCTATAGATAAATACCTGTACTACATGTAAACATCTCCAGATAACTATACAAGTATCTATAGATAAATACCTGTACTACATGTAAACATCTCCAGATAACTATACAAGTATCTATAGATAAATACCTGTACTACATGTAAACATCTCCAGATAACTACAAGTATCTATAGATAAATAACTGTACTACATGTAAACATCTCCAGATAACTATACAAGTATCTATAGATAAATACCTGCACTACATGTAAACATCTCCACACAACTATACAAGTATCTATAGATAAATACCTGTACTACATGTAAACATCTCCAGATAACTATACAAGTATCTATAGATAAATACCTGTACTACATGTAAACATCTCCAGATAACTATACAAGTATCTATAGATAAATACCTGTACTACATGTAAACATCTCAGATAACTATACAAGTATCTATAGATAAATACCTGTACTACATGTAAACATCTCCAGATAACTATACAAGTATCTATAGATAAATACCTGTACTACATGTAAACATCTCCAGATAACTACAAGTATCTATAGATAAATATCTGTACTACATGTAAACATCTCCAGATAACTATACAAGTATCTATAGATAAATACCTGCACTACATGTAAACATCTCCACATAACTATACAAGTATCTATAGATAAATACCTGTACTACATGTAAACATCTCCACATAACTATACAAGTATCTATAGATAAATACCTGCACTACATGTAAACATCTCCAGATAACTACAAGTATCTATAGATAAATACCTGTACTACATTGTAAACATCTCCAGATAACTACAAGTATCTATAGATAAATACCTGTACTACATGTAAACATCTCCAGATAACTATACAATCAGGCTTCTGACTGCATCACTCAACTGAAACTGCCCTAACTAAAGTCACCAACGACCTACTAACCGCCAAGAGCAAGCGTCACTACTCTGTCCTCCTTCTCCTGGACCTGTCTTCTGCCTTCGACACTGTGGACCATTCCCTCCTGTTACAGATTCTCTCATCTCTTGGCATCACAGGCTTGGCCCTATCCTGGATCTCATCATATCTAACAAATCGAACTTTCAGTGTCTCCCTCTCCCACACCACCTCCTCACCTCGCCCCCTGTCTGTCGGTGTTCCCCAAGGCTCAGTTCTTGGACCCCTACTCTTCTCCATCTACACCCTCAGCCTGGGACAGCTCATAGAATCCCATGGTCTTCAGTATCATCTCTATGCCGACGACACGCAGATCTACCTATCTGGACCTGACCTCACCTCCTTACTGACCAAAATCCCACAATGTCTGTCTGCTATTTCTGCTTTCTTCTCTGCTCGCTTTCTAAAACTGAAATGGACAAAACAGAATTTATCATCTTTCCCCCATCTCACTCTACCCCCCACCAGACCTGTCCATTAACATCAATGGCTGCTCACTTTCCCCAGTCCCGCACGCTCGGTGCCTCGGAGTGATCCTCGACTCTGCCCTCTCTTTCAAGCCACATTTCCAAACCCTAGCCTCCTCCTGCCGTCTCAAACTCAAAAATATTTCCCGGATCCGTGCATTCCTTGACCATGAAAGTACAAAAACACTAGTGCATGCCCTCATCATCTCCCGCCTCGACTACTGCAACCTCCTACTCTCTGGCCTTCCCTCTAGCACTCTGGCATCACTCCAATCCATCCTGCACTCTGCTGCACGACTAATACACCTGTCTCCCCGCTATTCCCCAGCCTCTCCTCTCTGCCAAGCCCTTCATTGGCTTCCTATCGTTCAGAGGCTCCAGTTCAAAACCCTAACCATGACCTACAAAGCCATCCACAATCTGTCTCCTCCATACATCTGTGACATGGTCTCCTGGTACATACCCACACGCAACCTTCGATCCTCTCAAGATCTCCTCCTCTACTCCCCTCTTATCTCTTCTTCCCACAACCGCATACAAAGCTTCTCCCGTGCCTCTCCCATACTCTGGAACTCTCTACCCCAACACATCAGACTCGCGCCTACCATGGAAACCTTCAAAAAGAACCTGAAGACCCACCTCTTCCGACAAGCCTACAACCTGCAGTGATCATCAGTCTACTGAACCACCGCATGATCAGCTCTTCCCTCTCCTAGTGTATCCTCACCCATCCCTGTAGACTGTGAGCCCTTGCGGGCAGGGTCCTCTCTCCTTCTGTACTTGTGTGTGCCTTGAATTGCTCATGTTTACTGTACTTGTCTATACTTGCCCCTCTTCACATGTAAAGCGCCATGGAATAAATGGCGCTATAAAAATCTATAATAATAATAATAATAATAAATACCTGTACTACATGTAAACATCTCCAGATAACTACATCTATAGATAAATACCTGTACTACATGTAAACATCTCCAGATAACTACAACTATCTATAGATAAATACCTGTACTACATGTAAACATCTCCAGATAACTATACAAGTATCTATAGATAAATACCTGTACTACATGTAAACATCTCCAGATAACTATACAAGTATCTATAGATAAATACCTGTACTACATGTAAACATCTCCAGATAACTATACAAGTATCTATAGATAAATACCTGTACTACATGTAAACATCTCCAGATAACTATACAAGTATCTATAGATAAATACCTGTACTACTGTAATATAAGTAGTACAGTTCATACAGTGTCTTGTGCTTGGGTGCGATGAAAACACAGGAGTCACAGGTTTGATATAGAAGGTCTTGTATTACTTCATACAAGTGGCAATAATAGTCACACAGTTTGCAGATACAAAAGCAGGAGACACAGCAGGCCAGAGTAACTTAAGCTCAGCAATCACTCTCCACAACAGGTTCAGGATCTCTTCTCTGTTACCGTAAGTCCATGCAAACGTGGATTTATCAAAATAGCAAGGTTCCAAAGTCCACGAGTGTTCCAAAGTTCCACAATAGGAAATAACTGGAGTACAAGTCCAAGGCTTTCAGGAGTCAGGTCACAGGTTCACTGCAGGCTTGATTCTGAAGCACTGATTGCTCAGCTGTGGCTGCTTAAGAAGCAAGAGGAGAGAATCAGGGCGGGAACATGCAAGCTGGAAACTCCATATTGACTGAGGGCAAGATAGCTGCAGCAAGACAGAAAGTAAAATGGCTGACGAACAAACTGAGTTTCAGGAACATGTACACAGAACCTTACATTACTCCCCCCTTAGGGACAACCTCCGGATGACCTCAGACCAGGCTTGTGTGGGTACCTCTGATGAAACTGACGGAGCAAGCGAGGAGCATTAACGTTATTGACCGGTTCCCATGAGTTGTCCTCCACTGGGTAGCCCTGCCATTTAATCAGATATTGTAACTGATTTCTATACAACCTGGAATCTAAAATCCTTTCCACCACAAATTCTTCCTGACCATCGATTAGCACTGGGTCAGGGCAAGGAGAAGAACGTCCAGGAAACGTATTGGGTGTCGCAGCCTTTAGTAGGGATACATGAAAGACAGGGTGGATTCTCATAGTTCTGGGCAGTTGAAGACGACAAGCAACGGCACTTATAATTTTACTGATTTTATAGGGTCCAATGTACTTATGTCCCAACTTAGACGATGGAATCCTTAACTTAAGATTTCTGGTTGACAGCCAGACCAGGTCTCCTACCTTGAAAGCTGGTGCAGGTTTATGAAATTTATCTGCTGCTTTCTTGTACCTTTCCTGAGCCGATTCCAGATTCTCCTTTAGAAGATCCATATTCTTCTGTAAAGACGTGATTCTTTCAGCCACTGCTGGTAAAGGCGTTTCTATGGGAAATCGTGGTAGAATGTTAGGATGATAACCTAGATTAGAGTAAAAGGAGACTGCTTAGTGGAGGCACTCTGAGAGTTGTTATAAGAGAACTCAGCTAATGGAAGTAGATCCACCCAATCATCCTGTAGGTGGCAGATAAAGCAGCGGAGATACTGCTCCAGGGTTTGATTGGTTCGTTCGGTCTGTCCATTAGTCTGGGGATGAAAAGCAGAAGAAAGGTTTACTTTAATGTCCAATGCTGCACAGAAATTTTGCCAAAACCTAGAAGTGAATTGCACCCCTCGATCTGAAATAACCTCATCCGGTACTCCATGTAAGCGAAACACATCTTTAATCATCAAATCTGATGTCTGTTTTGCAGTGGGTAAGCCGACACAAGGGATAAAATGAGCTGCCTTTGTTAGACGGTCAACCACCACTAGAATGGTGTTCTTCCCTTGAGAGGTTGGTAACTCCACAATGAAGTCCATAGAAATGGATCCCCACGGGCGGGACGGGGTGGGAAGAGGCTGTAACAGACCAGTTGGTGAGGAGCGAGGTGTTTTGCATCTTGCACAGACTTCACATGAAGTGACATAGTTTAAAACATCCTTCCTGCAAGTGGGCCACCAAAAGAAACGAGAAAGAAATTCCTGTGTCTTTAGAATTCCTCTATGCCCAGCTATCTTGGAATCGTGAATGAGTTGAAATACTCTCAATCTGACTGTTTCAGGAATATACAGGCGTTGTCCCTGAATCCACACACCATTCTTAAAGACAAGACTTACGTCCCTTGGGGGTTGTGCCAAAAAGGAATCCGCATGGTATGCTTCCTTGATGTCCTTAAGTAGGTCTTGATTATGAATCACTCCCAGGAATCTAGAGTCAGGAAGAATAGTCTTAGGAGGAGTAATTGGACGTGTCTCTGCTGAGTAAATCCTAGAGAGTGCATCAGCCTTTCCATTGCGCGATCCTGGTCTATAAGAAATGATAAAATTAAATTGGTTTAAGAAAAGATTCCAGCGAGCCTGGCGAGGAGTCAGTCACTTAGCCGACCTGATAAATTCAAGGTTACGATGGTCTGTCAGGACGACTATTTGCTGTGCAGCTCCCTGAAGAAGGTTTCTCCATTCTTTGAAGGCGGCAATAATGGCCATCAACTCTCTATTGCCCACATCGTAGTTCCTCTCAGCCGAAGACAACTGCTGGGAAAAGAAGGCACAGGGATGCAAGACATTCTTCTCACCTGTTCTCTGAGAGAGTATAGCTCCAACGGCACAGTCTGAAGCATCCACCTCTATTATGAAGGCAAGCTCGGGGTTGGGATGTACTAGGATAGGTGCAGTGGTAAATTTATCTTTTAGACGGGAAAATGCTTCCTGGGCTTGGGGGAGTCCAGGAGAACCTAGACTCTTTCCGGGTAAGTTGGGTGATAGGTGACACTACCTCAGAGAAATTCCTAATGAAACGTCTATAGAAGTTGGCAAACCCGATGAAGCGCTGTACCTCCTTCACATTTCTAGGACTTGGCCAATCCTTGATGGCTTGGGTCTTGCTTCCATCCATACTAATTCCTTGTGTAGACAGTACATATCCCAGAAATTGAATTTCGGTCCTATGGAATTCACACTTTTCAAGTTTGATATAAAGATGATTTTGTCTTAGACGTTCCAAGACCATTCTCACATGTCCATGATGTTCCTCTGTGGAGTTAGAAAAAATTAGAATATCATCCAGATAAATCACCACAAATGTATCTAGGAGATCCCTGAAGATGTCATTCACCAAGTGTTGGAAAGTGGCTGGGGCGGTACTCAGACCAAAAGGCATAACTAGATATTCAAAGTGTCCATAGCGTGACCTGAATGCAGTCTTCCATTCATCCCCAGGTCTAATACGGACTAAGTTATAGGCCCCACGAAGATCTAGTTTAGAGAAAATTTTGGCATGTCGCACTCTTTCCAATAATTCAGGGATTAAAGGCAATGGATAACGGTTTCTAATAGTAACCTTATTGAGTTCCCTATAGTCTACGCAGGGTCTCAGAGATCCATCTTTCTTCTTTACAAAGAAGATGGGTGCACCTGCAGGAGATGAAGAGGGGCGTATGAAGCCCTTGGCTAGATTTTCGTCTATGTAATCCTTTAAAGCCTTTAGCTCGGGCCCCGCCAGGGGTAGATCTTACCAAAAGGTATCTGTCAGTATTCCAGGTTTTCTAGGTAACTTTGTCAATGATTTTGCCCTTTGTTAAAATGGAGTTTGCTGTTTTGTGTGCCCTACTTCCTGTTCGTTTGTTTAAAGCCTGGCTCAGGTGTTGGCTTCACTGCTGGAATATTCTGCTTCCGTTTCCCTGCAACCCAGCTGCTTTGTTCCTCACAGATCTTTTGTGTGTTTACTAGGAAAGTGCATAGCCTTATCTTCAGGTGTTTCTCAGCCACAGCAGTTTCTACCCATGGCTCTGGACATTCTCTGCATATGTAAGTTGCACAAAGTACTGTGTTATCACTAAACTGTTGACTTGGGAATTTAACCCTTGGTTCACTCCATCTGATAAGAACTGTGTTTCTGAACTGTTGCTGTTTAACCCTTTGTGCATTACCTCTGGTGAGAGCTGTTGGAACTGTTACTGGAACCTTACTGACATATGAACTTGTTGTTGGACTTCACTGAATTAAGCCACAACTGAGATTAACTTGTTCCTGGACTTCCCTGTGTTTTCTTCATACCTGGATCTGACTCTTCACACACCAGCAGTGTGTAAATCCAGCCACGTTATCTGTGCATCAGACTTACCTTGTGGTCACATTTGTGTGAGGACTCCGTCGTAAGAACTTTACCACCCTCGCTATAGAGGTTCAAAGACTTATATATCCGGATTCATATAACTGGACTTGTGTATATATATATGGACTCATTGCATGTCACTACGGGTTGTTTGAATATTGTTTTTGGGTGTTTTGCTGTTTCACAAATACATTATTTGCATTCAAAGAAACCCGTCTCTGATTGTTCATTGCCCCACGCTATCAGAATCCTCGAGTTCCTACAATAGTATTACAGGATATTCCAGCCTAAAAAAGAGGATTCTGCTGGGGCAATGACGGAGACACGGGCAGACAAATTGTTCACCATAGTTAACTCCTTGCAGCAGGAGGTGGCGGCTGCACTCAATCAGATTAGAGACTTGGAGTCTCGGGTTAACCACAATGCACAGGGGTTTGGTCAGGCTCTCCAAGATCTACGTTCTAGGTTAGGAGTCCTGGAGGCCTTACCTACTGAGCCTACCTCATCCACCAGTATGCCCAAATTGCCTCCATTCCGTTTTAATGGTGACCGAAGTCAATTCCGTGGGTTTGTTAATCAATGTATATTATTTTTTGATGTACATGCCTCCTACTACCGGTCTGATAGATCTAAGGTTCTATGTATTATTATGTTGTTGACATCACGTGCACTGGCTTGGGCAAATCCTATGGTTGAAAGTCATGATACCCGTCTAAATAATTTGGACAATTTTCTGGCAGCATGGCGCAAATGTTCGACGATCCCAACCGCCGTGCTACCGCTGAATCTGCCTTGCTTTCCTTACGCCAGGGGAAACGGTCAGTCATAGAATATGTTACTGAATTTAAAAGGTTAGTGGTGGACACCCAGTGGGAAAACAATGCTTTATTACCAATCTTTAGAAAAGGTTTGTCAAATGCAATCAAGGATGAGCTAGCTCGTTCAGAGTCTCCACAGGAGTTTGAATTGTTTATACAGCACTGTGTACGTATTGATATCCGTTTAACTGAACGCAGACAAGAAAAATGGGCCGCTGTAAATCGCATTACTAATTACTCTCTTCCGTCCAGGGAAACCACAGGCAAAAACCCGCGAGAGGCTGAGGAGGTGCCTATGCAGGTGGACTCACTGCAGAGACGTGAGAATAATGAACGCCGCGAACACCGTCTCCGTGAGCGCTTATGTTTCTATTGTGGTCAATCGGACCATTTCCTCATCAATTGTCCTAAATGTCCTAGGCGACCAAACAAGGTGTTGGCGGTAGTAGGGGATTATGATAACACAGACGCTGAGTCTGAAGTTTCGGAAACCAGTCTACATCTAGATGCGGTTTTTCCCCCAATACTGATGCCGACTTCCCCTAAAGATCAAGGGGAGAAATATTCACATTGTTCTCTTCCTATACAGATTCAGTGGGAGGAACAGTGGATATCAAGTTCTGCCATGATAGATCTGGAGCAGGTGGGAATTTCATGGATTCTTCTTTTGCAGAGGAACATGGTATAAAGACACAACTAAGAGCTTCACCAATCACTATGGAAACGGTGGATGGTTCCCCATTAGTTTCTGGACCAGTAGATCGGGAGACAGTGCCTCTGGAGTGTAAGATGGAACCAGACCATCAAGAAACACTTTCATTCATGTTAATATCTTCTCCTCATTTTCCTGTAATTTTAGGAATTCCCTGGTTACGGTCACAAAATCCAATCATCAATTGGGAAACCAAGGAGATAACCTTTCTCCCGAAGTGCAGTTCTACCATCAGTCCAACTGTAGCGGCTCCAGTTACCCAGAACTTGGAAGAGGTGATACAGGTACCTACTCTCCCTCTGATATATCAGGAATTCTCAGACATTTGTGATAAAAGGAAGGCAGATCAACTTCCCCCACATAGACCGTATGACTGCCCCATAGAATTGCTTCCTGGAGCAGCGATTCCTTTCGGCCATGTTTACCCGTTGGCGGCTCCGGAATTAAATCTTTACGAGAGTATATAGATGAGAATTTAGCCAAGGGGTTTATCCGACCATCTTCTTCACCAGCGGGAGCTCCAATATTCTTTGTAAAGAAGAAGGATGGTACTCTAAGACCCTGCATTGACTATCGGGAGTTAAATAAGGTAACCATTCGTAACAGGTACCCGTTGCCCCTAATTCCAGAATTGTTGGAAAGAGTTCGCCAGGCCAAGGTATTTACCAAATTAGATCTTCGTGGGGCATATAATTTACTCCGTATACGGCCCGGAGACGAATGGAAGACAGCTTTTAGATGCCGGTATGGACATTTTGAATATTTGGTGATGCCATTCGGACTCTGTAACGCTCCTGCTGCTTTTCAACATTTAGCCAACGACATTTTCAGGGATTTATTGGACCAATATGTGGTAATTTACCTTGATGACATCTTAATCTTTTCTGACTCCTTACAGGAACATCAGGAACATGTCAAGACCGTACTTAGACGTTTGAGAGATAATCATTTGTACATCAAACTCGAAAAGTGTGAGTTCCATTGTTCTGAAATTCAATTTTTAGGCTATGTTATCTCGCCTCAGGGATTGAATATGGAGTCCAGCAAGATCCAGGCAATCTTGGACTGGCCGGTACCAGGAAACATTAAGGAGGTACAACGATTCATTGGCTTTGCTAACTTTTATAGACGGTTTATCCGAAATTTTTCAGAAATTGTCCGTCCCATCACTCTCCTCACCAAGAAGGGGAAGAAGTTTGAATGGTCTTCGCAAGCTCAGGAAGCCTTTGATCGCCTGAAGGGTTGTTTTACCACGGCTCCAATATTGATGCATCCGGATCCTGCACAGCCTTTTATCGTGGAGGTGGACGCGTCTGACTGTGCATTGGGAGCTATCCTCTCACAACGTACCGGAGACAAAGGTTTGCTGCACCCGTGTGCCTTCTTCTCTCGTAGGTTATCTTCTGCAGAACTTAACTATGATGTGGCAGATAAGGAACTTTTGGCAATTATTTCTGCCTTTAAGGAATGGAGACACCATTTGCAGGGGGCAACTCAGCAGGTAGTAGTACTCACGGATCATCGCAATTTGGAATTCCTTAAGTCTGCCAGGTGTCTTTCTCCTCGACAAGCTAGGTGGAGTTTGTTCTTGAACCAGTTTAATTTTATTATTTCGTACCGCCCAGGTTCACGTAATGGGAAAGCTGACGCATTATCCCGAATCCATACCGTGGATTCCGTGCCTGGGACCCCGTCGAAGACCATCTTGTCGGAGGCCAATTTCGTTGGAGTGCTCCGGAACCGGGACTTGTGGCAGGAGATCAAGCTGGCCTATGACGGTGACGTATTTCTTGCAGCTCCACCTGACAATGTGAATCTTGTCCTTCGGAATGGTGTGTGGCTTAGAGATCGATGTATTTATGTCCCAGAGGCTGTAAGACTTCGAGTTCTCAGATTGGTCCACGACTCTAAATTGGCTGGTCATAGGGGGGTACAGAAGACGCAGGAATTGTTAACTCGTTTTTTTTTGGTGGCCTACCTGCTTGAAGGATGTGAATGACTATGTCCGCTCTTGTGAAGTTTGTGCCCGGTACAAGGTTCCTCGGTTTCACCTACTGGTCTTCTTAAACCGCTACCTGTACCGTCTCGCCCTTGGGGGTCTATTTCGATGGACTTTATTGTGGAGTTACCCACCTCTGGTGGTAAAAATACTATTTTGGTGGTAGTAGATCGTTTAACGAAAGCTGCTCATTTCATTCCGTGCGCTGGTCTTCCCTCAGCTACAGAGACAGTAGATCTAGTTATCCAGAACATTTTCCGGCTGCATGGGGTACCAGATGACATCATTTCTGACCGGGGAATACAATTTACCTCTAGATTTTGGAAAGGATTTTGTTCTGCGCTCCACATTAATGTTTGCTTGTCTTCTGCATACCATCCTCAGACCAACGGGCAGACCGAACGGACAAATCAAACCTTGGAGCAATATCTACGCTGTTACGTCAGTCATTTGCAGGACGATTGGCTGAAGCTACTTCCTCTAGCGGAATTTTCGTACAACAACTCCCAAAGCAGTTCCACGAAGGTAACGCCTTTTTTTGCCAACCTGGGTTATCATCCAAATATTTTGCCTAGGTCTCCGGTTACGATTTCGGTACCAGCGGTTGAAGACAGAGTGACGGCGTTGCAACGTAATCTTGAAGTTTTGAAGGACTCCCTGACCACAGCACAGGAGCGTTACAAAAAGTCGGCCGATAGATTCCGGAAACCAGCACCTATGTATAAGGTAGGAGACTCAGTTTGGTTGTCCACCAAGAATCTAAAATTGGGTGTTCCTTCGCAGAAACTGGGACAGAAATTCATCGGTCCATTCAAGATCACGGGATTGTGAGCTCTGTTGCCTGTCGGTTGAAGCTACCACGGACTTTAAAGGTACACCCAGTATTTCAGTTTCCTTATTAAAACCAGTCTCTCCTAACACGTTTCAGGGACGTATCGTACCTCCCCTCCACCAGTGTTGGTTGATGGCGAAGAACAATTCGTGGTACAGGATATTGTTAATTCGAGACTTCATAGAAACCGGCTTCAGTATCTAGTTAGATGGCAAGGTTACTCTCCTGAAAATGATTCTTGGGAACCAGTAAGTAACATCAATGCGCCTCTGAAGATTGCTCAGTTTCATCGGAGATACCCGGACAGGCCTGGTCCAGGACCGTCCGGAGGCCGTCTTTAGGGGGGGAGTAATGTCAGTATTCCGGGTTTTCTAGGTAACTTTGTCAATGATTTTGCCCTTTGTTAAATGGAGTTTGCTGTTTTCTGTGCCCTACTTCCTGTTCGTTTGTTTAAAACCGGCTCAGGTGTTGGCTTCACTGCTGGAATATTCTGCTTCCTGTTTCCCTGCAACCCAGCTGCTTGTTCCTCACAGATCTGTTGTGTATTTACCAGGAAGTGCATAACCATTATCTTCAGGTGTGTTTCTCGCCACAGCAGTTTCTACCCATGGCTCTGGACATTCTCTGCATATGTAAGTTGCACATACTGTGTTTCACTAAACTGTTGACTTGGGAATTTAACCTTTGGTTCACTCCATCTGATAAGAACTGTGTTTCTGAACTGTTGCTGTTTAACCCTTTGTGCATTACCTCTGGTGAGAGCTGTTGGAACTTTACTGGAACCTTACTGACTTATGAACTTGTTGTTGGACTTCACTGAATTAAGCCACAACTGAGATTAACTTGTTCCTGGACCTCCCTGTGTTTTCTGCATACCTGGATCTGACTCTTCACACACCAGCAGTGTGTAAATCCAGCCACGTATACTGTGCATCAGACTTACCTTGTGGTACATTTGTGTGAGGACTCGTCGTAAGAACTTTACCACCCTCGCTATAGAGGTTCAAGGACTTATATATCCGGATTCATATAACTGGACTTGTGTATATATATATGGACTCATTGCATGTCACTACGGGTTGTTTGAATATTGTTTTTGGGTGTTTTGCTGTTTCACAAATACATTATTTGCATTCAAAGAAACCCGTCTCTGATTGTTCATTGCCCACGCTATCAGAATCCTCGAGTTCCTCAATAGTATTACACCTTATTGAGTTCCCTATAGTCTACGCAGGGTTCAGAGATCCATTTTCTTCTTTACAAGAAGATGGGTGCACTGCAGGAGATGAAGAGGGCGTATGAAGCCCTTGGCTAGATTTTCGTCTATGTAATCCTTTAAGCCTTTAGCTCGGGCCCCGCCAGGGGGTAGATCTTACCAAAAGGTATCTCTGCTCCAGGCAATAATTCAATTGGACAATCATATGGACGGTGAGGGGGAAGCTGGTCAGCGTTCTTCTTGTCACATAAATCCACATAGTCCTGGTATACAGCTGGTAATTCAGGGACTGACATGGTTCCTTTAGGAACAGAGCAAGCTAAAACTTTTGGACTCATCTGTTTCTCTGGAAAGTGTAATTCCTTGGTCTCCCAGTTAATGGTAGGATTCTGAGCCTGCAGCCATGGTAGCCCTAGAATAATGGGAAAGTGGGGAGAAGAGATAAGCATAAAGGACAGTTTCTCTTGATGATCTTTACCCATAAGAACCCTCAAAGGCTCTGTTTCCTGATCCACTGGTCCAGAGGTCAGCAGGGAGCCATCCACAGTTTCCATCTGTACTGGAGTAGCCTTCTTCACTGAACGTATCCCTGTTTCAGAGCAAAGGAGACATCCATAAAATTTCCACTTGCCCCTGAGTCGATCATAGCAGAGCTAGACACCACGCTGAGTCAACCCAGAGCTTGATGGAAAGAAAGCAATGAGAATTGTTTTTCTTACAACTCAGCTGGGACACCGCTGAGGAAACTTGAAAAATTGCAGCGTTTACACAGTCAACGTCCTCAGAAGTAACGGAGTTTAAGTCCGAGAAATCAAGATCTGTTGCTGCAGATCTCTCTGGAGCCTGAGGCTCGGACCTGACAGATCCCCTCTCCAACACTCACAGTGAATGAGTGCTGCAGTAGTCTTACGAGAACGGCTGGGGCAGTTTATAATGAAGTGCCCTGACTTACCACAATAGAAACATAGATTCTCCTTAAAACGATGTTCCTTGCGTGCATCACTAACCCGTCCTTGTAAAGAGTCTACCTGCATGGGTTCAGGTTCAGGTTCCCGTGTAATCCTACTCAAAGGTTCCTTAGCTGGAGAGGAAGGTAGGAAAAGGTTAGTGCGATTGCTTTCGAACCATCTCTCTTGCCTGCGTTCAGTCAGACGAGTATCAATACGGATGCAGTAGTTAATAAAGTCACCTAACGCAGTGGGAGGGTCGGCACAAGCAAGTTCATCCTTAATCAGTGGAGATAACCCTTTTTGAAAAATAGATTTTTTGGCGGAACTGTCCCAGGTGGTATCAAGGGCCCATCTCCTGAAATCCAAGGCATATTCAGCTACCGAGTGCTTACCTTGGCGCAAAGCTAACATGGCTGCTTCAGCTGTTGCACCTCGATTGGGGTCATCAAACACCTGCCCCATGGCTGAAATGAAAGCATCAAGATGATCCAAACATTCATCCTCAGTCTCAATCAGAGGGTTTGCCCACATCAAAGCCTTGTTGGTAAGCAACATAATTATAGTAAGCACCTTAGATCGTTCAGTGGGAAATTGTGAAGCATGTGCAGAAAAAAAAAATTGCATTGATTAATAAATCCCCTGAATTTCTCACGTTCACCGCCAAAACGAAAAGGGGGCAACTTGGGAATCCCAGAACTCGGGGCTACGGCAGGAGCCTGGACTCGCTCCTCTAGAACCTCAATCCTGGCTCGCAAACACTGGGCAGTCTGTCCAAACACTTGCAAATTGTGATTAGTGAGGTCCTGTAGGTTTGTAAAACGGGTCTTTATATTCTGCAAATCTGCAAGGATATTATCAGTCACTCCGCAAAGTTCCTTTATGCGGGCCTCCATTTTCCAGATCTTTTAAGACAGGAGTACTGGAAGGAGAGGAGAGGAAAAAAAAAAACAATAGTGTTTACCTGTGGTAACACTGCAGAGAGAAAAAAAAATTAAGGGAACTGCTCAATGGAATGGTTGTGAGAAGTCACAACCACTATCATCACAGAAAGTTCAACCGGACATCTGATATCCACAGTTACAGCAGACAAAAAAGAGAAAAGAAAAAAAACAATAGTGTTTACCTGTGGTAACACTGCAGAAAAAAAAAAACTTAAGGGAATTGCTCACCTGGAATGGTTGTGAGAAGTCACAACCATTGTCATCACAGAAAGTACAACCGGACATCCGATATCCACAGTTACAGCAGACACGGCCTTTCCAGACCAGCAGACACTAACGTTTGGCTTCAGAATCTTGTAATGTAAGTAGTACAGTTCATATAGTGTCTTGTGCTTGGGTGCGATGAAAACACAGGAGTCACAGGTTTGATATAGAAGGTCTTGTATTACTTCATACAAGTGGCAATAATAGTCACACAGTTTGCAGATACAAAAGCAGGAGACACAGCAGGCCAGAGTAACTTAAGCTCAGCAATCACTCTCCACAACAGGTTCAGGATCTCTTCTCTGTTACCGTAAGTCCATGCAAACGTGGATTTATCAAAATAGCAAGGTTCCAAAGTCCACGAGTGTTCCAAAGTTCCACAATAGGAAATAAACTGGAGTACAAGTCCAAGGCTTTCAGGAGTCAGGTCACAGGTTCACTGCAGGCTTGATTCTGAAGCACTGATTGCTCAGCTGTGGCTGCTTAAGAAGCAAGAGGAGAGAATCAGGGCGGGAACATGCAAGCTGGAAACTCCATATTGACTGAGGGCAAGATAGCTGCAGCAAGACAGAAAGTAAAATGGCTGACGAACAAACTGAGTTTCAGGAACATGTACACAGAACTTTACAACTACATGTAAACATCTCCAGATAACTATACAAGTATCTATAGATAAATACCTGTACTACATGTAAACATCTCCAGATAACTATATAAGTATCTATAGATAAATACCTGTACTACATGTAAACATCTCCAGATAACTATACAAGTATCTATAGATAAATACCTGTACTACATGTAAACATCTCCAGATAACTATACAAGTATATATAGATAAATACCTGTACTACATGTAAACATCTCCAGATAACTATACAAGTATCTATAGATAAATACCTGTACTACATGTAAACATCTCCAGATAACTATACAAGTATCTATAGATAAATACCTGTACTATATGCAAACATCTCCAGATAACTATACAAGTATCTATAGATAAATACATGTGTACAGTGTATAACCTCACATAGATGATAGAGCAAACTATAGTTAGAGCCTTGACACTGAAACTAGAGTAAAGGATTTACTGTAACAGACCAGCATAACTTACAATATCTAAAAGATTAAATGCCTTGTAGCTTGAACATTGTAAAAATTCTCCAGAAATATAAAGTTCAGTAGGCTAACATGTATACATACCTCCAGTTACTATTTCGTGGATACGTACTCCTGTAAACATCTCCAGATAACTCATACAAGATCTGATAGGCCGGAAATCTGTACTTACCATGTACATTCCATGAATACTTTCACAAGTTCTAGGTTTAAATATGTACTACATGTGGACTAATCTGAGATCTATCCACAAGTATCTCATAGTTAAGGTAGCCTGACTACATTAACACTTAGATACCTATAACACGTATTCATGTGATTGAGGCGGTCTGTATAATGAAACTCTCCGAATACTATTTAAGTATCTATAGATAAAGACTGTAGTACTTGCCAACATCTCCAGGACTGAACTATACAAGTCACATGCAGATAAATGCCGCCTGCTGAAACACCCAGTAATTCAAGTATCTATGTAGATGATCCTGTCTATCATGTAAACATCTCCAGATAACTATACAAGATTCTATAGATAAATACCTGTACTACATGTCAAACATCTCCAGATAACTATACAAGTATCTATAGATAAATACCTGTACTACATGTAAACATCTCCAGATAACTATACAAGTATCTATAGATAAATTACCTGTACTAATGAAACATCTCCAGATAACTATACAAGTTCTATAGATAAATACCTGTACTACATGTAAACATTCCATGATAACTATACAAGTATCTATAGATAAATACCTGTACTACATGTAAATCTCCAGATAACTATACAAGTATCTATAGTAAATACCTGTACTACATGTAAACATCTCCAGATAACTATACAAGTATCTATAGATAAATACCTGTACTACATGTAAACATCTCCAGATAACTTACAAGTATCTATAGATAAATACCTGTACTACATGTAAACATCTCCAGATAACTATACAAGTATCTATAGATAAATACCTGTACTACATGTAAACATCTCCAGATAACTATACAAGTATCTATAGATAAATACCTGTACTACATGTAAACATCCCAGATAACTATACAAGTATCTATAGATAAATACCTGTACTACATGTAAATACTCCAATAACTATACAAGTATCTATAGATAAATACCTGTACTACATGTAAACATCTCCAGATAACTATACAAGTATCTATAGATAAATACCTGTATACATGTAAACATCTCAGAACTATACAAGATCTATAGATAAATACCTGACTACATGTAAACATCTCCAGATAACTATACAGTATCTATAGATAAATCTGTACTACATGTAAACATCTCCAGATAATATACAAGTACATAGATAAATACCTGTACTACATGTAAACATCTCCAGATAACTTACAAGTATCTATAGATAAATACCTGTACTACATGTAAACATCTCCAGATAACTATACAAGTATCTATAGATAAATACCTGTACTACATGTAAACATCTCCAGATAACTATACAAGTATCTATAGATAAATACCTGTACTACATGTAAACATCTCCAGATAACTATACAAGTATCTATAGATAAATACCTGTACTACATGTAAACATCTCCAGATAACTATACAAGTATCTATAGATAAATACCTGTACTACATGTAAACATCTCAGAACTATACAAGTATCTATAGATAAATACTGTACTACATGTAAACATCTCAGATAACTATACAAGTATCTATAGAAAATACCTGTACTACATGTAACATCTCAGATAACTATACAAGTATCTATAGATAAATACCTGTACTACATGTAAACATCTCCAGATAACATACAAGTATCTATAGATAAATACCTGTACTACATGTAAACATCTCATAACTATACAAGTATCTATAGATAAATACCTGTACTAATGAAACATCTCCAGATAACTATACAAGTATCTATAGATAAATACCTGTACTACATGTAAACATCTCCAGATAACTATACAAGTATCTATAGATAAATACCTGTACTACATGTAAACAT
This sequence comes from Oophaga sylvatica, assembly GCA_033576555.1. Lineage (NCBI taxonomy): Eukaryota > Metazoa > Chordata > Amphibia > Anura > Dendrobatidae > Oophaga > Oophaga sylvatica. The sequence goes on along the minus strand of JARQOD010010605.1, from coordinate 1,207 downwards.
CTCCAGATAACTATACAAGTATCTATAGATAAATACCTGTACTACATGTAAACATCTCCAGATAACTATACAAGTATCTATAGATAAATACCTGTACTACATGTAAACATCTCCAGATAACTATACAAGTATCTATAGATAAATACCTGTACTACATGTAAACATCTCCAGATAACTATACAAGTATCTATAGATAAATACCTGTACTACATGTAAACATCTCCAGATAACTATACAAGTATCTATAGATAAATACCTGTACTACATGTAAACATCTCCAGATAACTATACAAGTATCTATAGATAAATACCTGTACTACATGTAAACATCTCAGATAACTATACAAGTATCTATAGTAAATACCTGTACTACATGTAAACATCTCCAGATAACTATACAAGTATCTATAGATAAATACCTGTACTACATGTAAACATCTCCAGATAACTATACAAGTATCTATAGATAAATACCTGTACTACATGTAAACATCTCAAATACAGTATTATAAAATACCTACAATGTAACACATACTATCGACTTAGAATACTGACTACATGTAACTCCATAACTAAAGATATATAACCTTTAACTCCTAAAACAATCTATATATACTCACATAAACTTCAAACTAAATACTATAGATAAAACTGTATCGTAAAATCTCAATACATCAGTATGTAAATACTACATGAAATCCATAACTTACAGTATATAGAATACTACTATAAATCTCAGATAACTACAAATCTAGATAATCCTATATGAAACTCTCCAGATAACATACAAGATATAGATAAATCCTACACTGAAACATCTCCGATACTATACAAGTATCTATAATAAATACCTGACTAATGTAAACATTCAGATCATACAGTATCTATAGATAATACTGACTAGACATCTAACTACAGTATTATAAATCCTCCAGAATCAACTTAAACTATACATTAATAAGATCAAATACTAATATCCGTAATATACTAAAATACTGACTGTACTCTATACATATAAGTAGAATAACTAAATAAATTATACTTCTAATAATCAGATACTATAAAACTCAATAATTCTAAATACGTATAGTAAACCAAAAATATAAATATAACTCAAATAAGAAAAAAAAAAAAAAAAAAAAAAAAAAAAAAAAAAAAAAAAAAAAAAAAAAAAAAAAAAAAAAAAAAAAAAAAATCTATAATACAA
>JARQOD010010604.1:0-26677 GCA_033576555.1 Oophaga sylvatica | reverse complement strand
ACCCCCCCCCCTTCTACGAGGGCCTCTGGACCCTCAAGGGCCCTGGTCTATCTGGGTGAGTAGTGGGGAAGGCCCGAACCAAACTTTCCTGCGTTAATATCTGACGCAGAAACCCACATCCTCTCCTCAGGACCATCCCCCTTTTCCAATAAACAAAGGTACTGAAGGGGACCGGCGATTCAGACGTGAGTCAATGATCTTCGATCCCTGAAACTCCGAATTACCACTGACCACCACAGGGGGAGGGGGTTTGAGGTGACGGTATAATGGTGCCACGTACCTCTTAAGCAACGATTTGTGGAAACACATTGTGGATTTTAAATGTGGAGGGAGGTAAAAGACGGAAACAACCGGTTTAAAACTATTGAACTGATCCTGTATGGCCCGATGAATTGGGACCGATTTTCAGGAGGGAACCTTAAGTTTTATATTCTTGGTAGACAACCTACCAGATCGTTCACACTTAGGTCCGGACCAGACACTCTCCTCCTATCAGCCATACGTTTGTATGGGTTTTTCTCCCATAGTGCTCAGATTTTTAAAGCACTCCTCTCCCACTGAAAGCAAGTGACGACAAAAATCGTTCCTCCTCAGGAACCCCAGAAGAGCCCCCCCCATTGAAAGTACAAACTGGGGGTGAAAACCTTTATCCCCCAAAAAAAACAGGGACTTACCAGTGGACTCGCTCCGCCTATTGTTAAGAGCGAACTCTGCCAGAAGGCAAGAAAGAAGACCAGTCCTCTTGGTTCTCTGAGACAAAACACCAGAGATATGTCTCTAAGCTCTGATTCAGACAATCTGTCTGACCATTGGTCTGCGGATGAAAAGCCGAAGAAAATGACAACTGCATCCCCCCACGAGAACAAAATTTCCTTCCGAATTTGGACACAAACTGAGACCCCCCATCCGACACCACATCGGAAGGCAACCCTGAAGTCTCACAATCTCCCAATGAACACCTGCGCCAGAGTTTTAGCATTAGGAAGAGCGGGGGGGAAGAGCAATAAAAATGTGCCATTTTTGCTGAACCTGTCACTACCAACTAGTATGACAGTTTTACCTGAAGACAGAGGAAGGTCCGTAATGAAGTCCATAGACCGATGGGTCCATGGACGCTCTGGGATTTTCAACGGTTAAAAGGGCCCCAGACGGACGGGTATGTGGGGTCTTAGAGCGAGCACATTTCCCACAGGACGCGACCAAAGTTACCACCTCTTTATTAAGTTAGGCCACCAAAACCGGCGAGAAACGAGATCTACAGTTGTTTTACTCCTGGGTGTCCTGCCAAAGCAGAATTATGATGTGCCTCGATAACCTTTTGTCTTAACTGATCTGGAACAAACAGTTTCCCTGGAGGTCCTACAGGGGCGTCCCCCTGAGCCTCCAATACCTCCTCCTCAAGCTCAGAGCATACAGCCGACACCACAACTCCCTCCTGAAGAATAGGAACCGGGTCATCCGTCTTTCCCGGCCCCCGGGAAACTACGAGATAAGGCATCAGCCTTTACATTTTTTGACCCAGGACGATATGTGACGACAAAATTAAACCTGGTAAAAAACAACGACCATCTAGCTTGTCTGGAATTCAGACGTTTTGCAGACTCTAAATACAGCAGGTTCTTGTGATCAGTAATGACGGTGACCGGGTGGACTGCCCCCTCCAAAAAGTGACGCCACTCTTCAAAAGCCAACTTAATGGCCAAGAGTTCCCTATTGCCGACATCATAATTCCTCTCGGCGGACGACAATTTTTTAGAGAAGAAAGCGCACGGATGCCATTTACCAGGGGACGGACCTTGAGATAATACCGCACCCACTCCTACGTCAGATGCGTCTACCTCCACAATGAACGGTTGTGATGCATCAGGTTGGATGAGTATGGGTGCTGAAGCAAAACATTTTTTCAAGGAGGAAAATGCTTGACAAGCTTTGTCAGACCACCTAGAAAATCCGTCCCTTTTTTTGTCATGTCAGTGAGAGGTTTGACAACAGATGAGAAATTACGAATAAATTTCCGGTAGTAGTTAGCAAACCCCAGGAAACGCTGCAGTGCTTTAAGATCCTCTGGCCGATCCCATTCAAGCACAGCCTTCACTTTCCCAGGGTCCATACGGAAACCGGAGGCTGACACCAAGAATCCTAAAAACTGAAGTTCTTGTACAGCGAATACACACTTCTCCCATTTGGCGTACAGTTTATTATCTCGCAAGATCTGCAACACTTGTCTCACATGCTCCTGATGAGACACAAGATCCGGCGAGTAAATTAAGATGTCATCTAGATAAATGACAACAAACTGTCCCACTAGGTGGCGAAAGATGTCATTAACAAAATGTTGAAACACCGCCGGGGCAGTAGTCAGACCGAAAGGCATGACAAGGTTCTCATAATGTCCCTCCGGAGTGTTAAACGCCGTCTTCCACTCATCCCCCTCCTTTATCCTAATCAGATTAACGCCCCCTGAGATCCAACTTAGAGAACCATTTGGCGCCCACAATCTGATTGAAGAGATCAGGAATAAGTGGGAGCGGATACGGATCTCGGACCGTAATCCGATTAAGCTCACGGAAATCCAGGCAAGGGCGTAGGCCTCCATCTTTTTTCTTCACAAAGAAGAACCCCGCGGCCACTGGGGAAGATGAAGGTCTAATATGCCCCTTGGCCAGACTTTCCGAAATGTAATCCTTCATAGCTTGCCTCTCAGGACCAGAAAGGTTATATAACCTAGATTTGGTAACTTAGCATCAGGAAGCAATTTTATAGCACAGTCATATGCGCGATGAGGAGGTAATTCTTGACACCCTTCCTCTGAAAACACATCCTCAAAGTCCTCCAGAAAAGGAGGTAAGGTTCTAGGCACGACCGTACCGATGACCGTGTTCATGCAGTTACTATTGCAAAATTCACCCCACTGGCTTATCTCTCTGGATTGCCAATTAATAACTGGGTTATGTTTAGTTAACCAAGGAAGTCCCAACACAATATGAGTGGGAAGGCCCTCCAACACATAACAAGACAATAGTTCTTTATGTATTGCCCCCACTCGAAGGTCTATGTTATGCACGGCTTGCACAAAGCTACCTTGACCGAGAGGCCTGGCGTCAATAGAGAATATAGGGATAGTTTGGCCAATACACTCAGTTGCATACCTTGCACCTGGGCAAACCGAGCGTCCACCAGATTAGCCGCGGCCCCACTATCCAGAAGAACAGAAATCCTCTCAGTTCTCGTACCTACCACCACCTCCGCTGGTACGAGAAACTGAGACGGACTTGGGGACGAAATACATACTCCCAGATTGTCGTCCACCACACAACCTGGGATTAATAGTTTTCCGGCGACTTCTTGCTCAGTACAGTACGGGATGGACACCCCTCAATAAAATGTCCCTCTCTCCCGCAGAAGAAACACCTTCTTGTTTTGCGGCGCACCGCCGATCCCCTCCCTCGGAATGATGTCCCTCCCAACTGCATAGGTTCCTCGGAACAAACCAGGGGAACCTCAATATTAGGGACTTTAGAAGGAGGTGGAGTCATCACAGGGGGCGGAGTTACCCCACACCTCTCCAAGCCGTCTATCAATGCGAATAGCAAAAGCCATAGCGGCCTCCAGTGACGGGGGAGAATCATACTGAGCCAACACATCTTTTAATTTGTCAGATAAACCTTGACAAAACTGGCTCTTAAGAGCCGGGTCATTCCACTGAGTATCCGTGGCCCACCTACGGAACTCTGAAGAAAATTCCTCCGCCGGACGATCTCCCTGCTGTATCCTACGTAACTTCATTTCAGCAAGGGAGACCCGATCCGGGTCATCATATACCAGACCCAGGGCTGTAAAAAATCGGTCCACTGACTGGAGAGCCGGGGAGCCCGGGGGGAGAGAGAACACCCAGGACTGAGGGTCCCCTTGTAAGAGCGAGATGACAATTCCCACCCTCTGATCCTCACTCCCCGACGACTGCGGCCGCAGCCGAAATACAATTTACATGCTTCCCGGAAAGTAAAAAACTTGTCCCGCCCACCAGTGAACCTGTCCGGGAGAGCTACTTTAGGTTCAAATCTGGTTTGCTCCCGGGGGTACAAAACCTTGGATTTAACATCCGTCAGCTCCATGGACAAACTCTGCAACTGCTGAGCTAAATGGGCTACTGGATCCATGGTGGCTGGGAGAATTTTAGAGTGGCCGGTGAAAATGTCACGACGTATAACAGATATTGTAATGTATGTAGTACAGTTCATATAGCGTCTTGTGCTTGGGTGCGATGAAAACACAGGAGTCACAAGGTTTGATATAGAAAAGTCCTGTATTACTTCATACAAGTTGGCAGAAATAGTCACACAGTTTGCAGACACAGAAACAGGAGACACAGCAGGCCAGAGTAATCCAAGCTCAGCAATCACTCTCCAATACAGATTCAGGATCTTCTTCTCTGTTACCGTAAGTCCATGCAAACGTGGGTCTTTCAAAGAGCAGGGTTCAGAGTCCACAAGTGCTTCAGAGTTCCTCAGTAGGAATAGCTGGAGTACAAGGTCCAAGGCTTACAGGAGTCAAGTCACAGGTTCACTGCAGGCTAGATTCTGAAGCACTGATTGCTCAGCTGTGGCTGCTTAAGAAGCAAAGGAGAGAATCAGGGCGGGAACATGCAAGCTGGAAACTCCATTTTGACTGAGGGCAAGATAGCTGCAGCAAGACAGAAAGTAAAATGGCTGACGAACAAACTGAGTTTCAGGAATATATACATAGAACCTTACATTACTCCCCCCTTAAGGACAACCTCCGGATGACCTCAGACCAGGCTTGTGTGGGTACCTCTGATGAAACTGACGGAGCAAGCGAGGAGCATTAACGTTATTGACCGGTTCCCATGAGTTGTCCTCCACTGGGTAGCCCTGCCATTTAATCAGATATTGTAACTGATTTCTATACAACCTGGAATCTAAAATCCTTTCCACCACAAATTCTTCCTGACCATCGACTAGCACTGGGTCAGGGCAAGGAGAGGAACGTCCAGGAAACGTATTGGGTGTCGCAGCCTTTAGTAGGGATACATGAAAGACAGGGTGGATTCTCATAGTTCTGGGCAGTTGAAGACGACAAGCAACGGCACTTATAATTTTACTGATTTCATAGGGTCCAATGTACTTATGTCCCAACTTAGACGATGGAATCCTTAACTTAAGATTTTGGTTGACAGCCAGACCAAGTCTCCTACCTTGAAAGCTGGTGCAGGTTTACGAAATTTATCTGCTGCTTTCTTGTACCTTTCTTGAGCCGATTCCAGATTTTCCTTTAGAAGATCCATATTCTTCTGTAAAGGCGTGATTCTTTCAGCCACTGCTGGTAAAGGCGTTTCTATGGGAAATTGTGGTAGAATGTTAGGATGATAACCTAGATTAGAGTAAAAAGGAGACTGTTTAGTGGAGGCACTCTGAGAGTTGTTATACGAGAACTCAGCTAATGGAAGTAGATCCACCCAATCATCCTGTAGGTGGCAGATAAAGCAGCGGAGATACTGCTCCAGGGTTTGATTGGTTCGTTCGGTCTGTCCATTAGTCTGGGGATGAAAAGCAGAAGAAAGGTTTACTTTAATGTCCAATGCTGCACAGAAATTTTGCCAAAACCTAGAAGTGAATTGCACCCCTCGATCCGAAATAACCTCATCTGGTACTCCATGTAAGCGAAACACATCTTTAATCATCAAATCTGATGTCTGTTTTGCAGTGGGTAAGCCGACACAAGGGATAAAATGAGCTGCCTTTGTTAGACGGTCAACCACCACTAGAATGGTGTTCTTCCCTGAGAGGTTGGTAACTCCACAATGAAGTCCATAGAAATGGATCCCACGGGCAGGACGGGGTGGGAAGAGGCTGTAACAGACCAGTTGGTGAGGAGCGAGGTGTTTTGCATCTTGCACAGACCTCACATGAAGTGACATAATTCAAAACATCCTTCCTGCAAGTGGGCCACCAAAAGAAACGAGAAAGAAATTCCTGTGTCTTTAGAATTCCTCTATGCCCAGCTATCTTGGAATCGTGAATGAGTTGCAATACTCTTAATCTGACTGTTTCAGGAATATACAGACGTTGTCCCTGAATCCACACACCATTCTTAAAGACAAGACTTACGTCCCTTGGGGGTTGTGCCAAAAAGGAATCCGCATGGTATGCTTCCTTGATGTCCTTAAGTAGGTCTTGATTATGAATTACTCCTAGGAATCTAGAGTCAGGAAGAATAGTCTTAGGAGGAGTAATTGGACGTGTCTCTGCTGAGTAAATCCTAGAGAGTGCATCAGCCTTTCCATTGCGCGATCCTGGTCTATAAGAGATGATAAAATTAAATTGGTTTAAGAAAAGATTCCAGCGAGCCTGGCGAGGAGTCAGGCACTTAGCCGACCTGATAAACTCAAGGTTACGATGGTCTGTCAGGACGACTATTTGCTGTGCAGCTCCCTGAAGAAGGTGTCTCCATTCTTTGAAGGCGGCAATAATGGCCAACAACTCTCTATTGCCCACATCGTAGTTCCTCTCAGCCGAAGACAACTGCTGGGAAAAGAAGGCACAGGGATGCAAGACATTCTTCTCACCTGTTCTCTGAGAGAGTATAGCTCCAACGGCACAGTCTGAAGCATCCACCTCTATTATGAAGGCAAGCTCGGGGTTGGGATGTACTAGGATAGGTGCAGTGGTAAATTTATCTTTTAGACGGGAAAATGCTTCCTGGGCCTGGGGAGTCCAGGAAAACTTAGACTCTTTCCGGGTAAGTTGAGTGATAGGTGACACTACCTCAGAGAAATTTCTAATGAAACGTCTATAGAAGTTGGCAAACCCGATGAAGCGCTGTACCTCCTTCACATTTCTAGGACTTGGCCAATCCTTGATGGCTTGGGTTTTGCTTCCATCCATACTAATTACTTGTGTAGACAGTACATACCCCAGAAATTGAATTTCGGTCCTATGGAATTCACACTTTTCAAGTTTGATGTAAAGATGATTTTGTCTTAGACGTTCCAAGACCATTCTCACATGTCCATGATGTTCCTCTGTGGAGTTAGAAAAAATTAGAATATCATCCAAATAAATTACCACGAATGTATCTAGGAGATCCCTGAAGATGTCATTCACCAAGTGTTGGAAAGTGGCTGGGGCGGTACTCAGACCAAAAGGCATAACTAGATATTCAAAGTGTCCATAGCGTGACCTGAATGCAGTCTTCCATTCATCCCCAGGTCTAATACGGACTAAGTTATAGGCCCCACGAAGATCTAGTTTAGAAAAAATTTTGGCATGTCGCACTCTCTCCAATAACTCAGGGATTAAAGGCAATGGATAACGTTTCTAATAGTAACCTTATTGAGTTCCCTATAGTCTACGCCTGGTCTCAGAGATCCATCTTTCTTCTTTACAAAGAAGATGGGTGCACCTGCAGGAGATGAAGAGGGGCGTATGAAGCCCTTGGCTAGATTTTCATCTATGTAATCCTTTAAAGCCTTTAGCTCGGGCCCCGCCAGGGGGTAGATCTTACCAAAAGGTATCTCTGCTCCAGGCAATAATTCAATTGGACAATCATATGGACGGTGAGGAGGAAGCTGGTCAGCGTTCTTCTTGTCACATAAATCCACATAGTCCTGGTATACAGCTGGTAGTTCAGGGACTGACATGATTCCTTTAGGAACAGAGCAAGCTGAAACTTTTGGACTTATCTGTTTCTCTGGAAAGTGTAATTCCTTGGTCTCCCAGTTAATGGTAGGATTCTGAGCCTGCAGCCATGGTAGCCCTAGAATAATGGGAAAGTGGGGAGAAGAGATAAGCATAAAGGACAGTTTCTCTTGATGATCTTTACCCATAAGAACCCTCAAAGGCTCTGTTTCCTGATCCACTGGTCCAGAGGTCAGCAGGGAGCCATCCACAGTTTCCATCTGTACTGGAGTAGCCTTCTTCACTGAACGTATTCCCTGTTTCAGAGCAAAGGAGACATCCATAAAATTTCCACTTGCCCCTGAGTCGATCATAGCAGAGCTAGACACCCAAGCTGAGTCAACCCAGAGTTTGATGGAAAGAAAGCAATGAGAATTGCTTTTCTTACAACTCAGCTGGGACACCGCTGAGGAAACTTGAAAAATGGCAGCGTTTACACAGTCAACGTCCTCAGAGGTAACGGAGTTTAAGTCCGAGAAATCAAGATCTGTTGCTGCAGATCTCTCTGGAGCCTGAGGCTCGGACCTGACAGATCCCCTCTCGCAACACTCACAATGAATGAGTGCTGCAGTAGTCTTACGAGAACGGCTGGGGCAGTTTATAATGAAGTGCCCTGACTTACCACAATAGAAACATAGATTCTCCTTAAAACGATGTTCCTTGCGTGCATCACTAACCCGTCGTTGTAAAGAGTCTACCTGCATGGGTTCAGGTTCAGGTTCCCGTGTAATCCTACTCAAAGGTTCCTTAGCTGGATTGGAAGGTAGGAAAAGGTTAGTACGATTGCTTTCGAACCATCTCTCTTGCCTGCGTTCAGTCAGACGAGTATCAATACGGATGCAGTAGTTAATAAAGTCACCTAACGCAGTGGGAGGGTCGGCACGAGCAAGTTCATCCTTAATCAGTGGAGATAACCCCTTTCGAAAAATAGATTTTTTGGCGGAACTGTCCCAGGTGGTATCAAGGGCCCATCTCCTGAAATCCAAGGCATATTCAGCTACCGAGTGCTTACCTTGGCGCAAAGCTAACATGGCTGCTTCAGCTGTTGCACCTCGATTGGGGTCATCAAACACCTGCCCCATGGCTGAAATAAAATCATCAAGGTGATTCAAACAATCATCCTCAGTCTCAATCAGAGGGTTTGCCCACATTAAAGCCTTGTTGGTAAGCAACATAATTATAGTAAGCACCTTAGATCGTTCAGTGGGAAATTGTGAAGCATGTGCAGAAAAAAAAAGATTGCATTGATTAATAAATCCCCTGAATTTCTCACGTTCACCGCCAAAACGAAAAGGGGGCAACTTGGGAATCCCAGCACTCGGGGCTACGGCAGGAGCCTGGACTGCCCCTCTAGAACCTCAATCCTGGCTCGCAAATCCTGGGTAGTCTGTCCAACCACTTGCAAATTGTGATTATTGAGGTCCTGTAGATTTGTAAAACGGGTCTTTATATTCTGCAAATCTGCAAGGATATTATCAGTCACTCCGCAAAGTTCCTTTATGCGGGCCTCCATTTTCCAGATCTTTTAAGACAGGATTACTGGAAGAAGAGGAGAGAAAAAAAACAATAGTGTTCACCTGTGGCAACACTGCAGAGAGAAAAAAAAATTAAGGGAACTGCTCACCTGGAATGGTTGTGAGAAGTCACAACCACTATCATCACAGTTAGTTTCAACCAGACATCTGATATCCAGAGTTACAGCAGACAAAAAAGAGAAAAGAAAGGAAAAAAAAAAAACAATAGTGTTTACCTGTGGTAACACTGCAAAAAGAAAAAACTTAAGGGAATTTCTCACCTGGAATGGTTGTGAGAAGTCACAACCACTGTCATCACAGAAAGTACAACCGGACGTCTGATATCCACAGTACAGCAGACACAGCCTTCCAGACCAGCAGACACTAACGTTTTTGCTTCAGAATCTTGTAATGTATGTAGTACAGTTCATATAGCGTCTTGTGCTTGGGTGCGATGAAAACACAGGAGTCACAGGTTTGATATAGAAAAGTCCTGTATTACTTCATACAAGTTGGCAGAAATAGTCACACAGTTTGCAGACACAGAAACAGGAGACACAGCAGGCCAGAGTAATCCAAGCTCAGCAATCACTCTCCAATACAGATTCAGGATCTTCTTCTCTGTTACCGTAAGTCCATGCAAACGTGGGTCTTTCAAAGAGCAGGGTTCAGAGTCCACAAGTGCTTCAGAGTTCCTCAGTAGGAATAGCTGGAGTACAAGGTCCAAGGCTTAAGGAGTCAAGTCACAGGTTCACTGCAGGCTAGATTCTGAAGCACTGATTGCTCAGCTGTGGCTGCTTAAGAAGCAAAGGAGAGAATCAGGGCGGGAACATGCAAGCTGGAAACTCCATTTTGACTGAGGGCAAGATAGCTGCAGCAAGACAGAAAGTAAAATGGCTGACGAACAAACTGAGTTTCAGGAATATATACATAGAACCTTACAGATATATTCAAATATAGCAACCTATATCTAATGTGACATAATTCTAAATTTCATATAATAGAGAAAATCAACATGTATACATAGTATCTGCCAGCAATGTCTTACCTGACATAATATCCTATGTATTGTGGGTCAATACTGTGTACGTGTCACGCTGTCTCTGGATAGAGGTGGACCGGGGTCTATGCTGACCCTGAACTGGGGTCCTGACTAGTCCCTCTACCTGGAGGTACTGTTAATGGTACAGAGGTCCAGGCCGCCAGCGTAACCCTGTCTCCTGTAGATCCCTGACCACTGTAATCTAGTCCTGAGAAGGACCCTGATTACCACCACAGGGAAAGGGCAGGTCACAGCTTACACACAGTCTTAGACAAACGAGACAGACAAGGGGTAAAGAAAACACAGCCTTGCATACAACACTTCCACTACAGAGGAACACAAAAGGTTAAGGAGATAAACAATAAGCGAGGAGAGGAAAAACCACAACAGGCACTCTTAGCTTAAGTCTTCTCAGAAACGATCCGCTCTGCTGGTCTGAATGAATGCTTTCACCGGCAACTTCCCCAGCAGACCAGCAGGTATATGAAGGAAGCTAATTAACAAAACATCAATCGCAGCTGGGCGAGGCTGGTAAGCCCAGCACCGAGAGAGAAAGAATTAACTCCCTCAGTGCCGAAAAACACCCAGCACCAGAAACTCAGCTGTGCGAAGTCAGGGTGTGCAATCGCGACGATCTCCGCCGCGACACACCCGTGACACCGTGTGTCTGTGCGAAATACGTCATCCACAGCTGTACAGTTACTTAGGTATCCATAGTTACTACCACGAGCAGATAACTGCGTGGGCGTAACCATGGATACCTGTTATGATTCGGAACCGAGGAGGATAATCAGGAAACATAGACTAGGCAACCAGACACCAGAGAGGTTGGTAACTTAGCAGATTGCAGAACCCTAAACTGACAACACAACTAGAATTATCCGTGGGACGTTCCTACGATGACCTAGACGCCTTTTCACAGCCACAGAGTTAACTAAGCCTACAGAGAGAAAGGGAAAAGCTAACTGCCCTGGAGTAGAGCCCCAAAGGTATAGATAGCCCCCAACATATATTGACGGTGAGGCAGATGAAGCACACACACAGACAGAAAATAGAGTGAGCAAATGCTGGGGCCCAGTCTGTCTAGATAGAACAGGAAAGAAAAGAACACTGTCTGCAATCCAGCAAAAAACCCTAAAAAAACTCCAATACTTCTGATATGCAAAAATACTGAGACCACATGATCTCTCCCCCGCTAAATCAGAACTCTGTTGTAACTGGAAGCAAACAAGAGATACTGAATTAACAGGGAACTAAATCACAGAAAAGAATAAAGTGGGCTGTGGCAAATGAACACAGAGTCCAGCAGGGGTCCCCACAAGGTGCCCAGCTGAACAAACTCCAGCAAGGCAGAACACTGAGAAAAGCCACAGGTAAACCAAGCTAAAGATTTAAACAGCGAAAAACTTATCTGAAAGATGCAGGACAAAGCAGGAGCAGCAGACTTCCAAGAGGCTAGCAAGAAAACAATCACTGGCAAGCATTATGGGAAGGCTGCTCACTTATATCTCCCCAGTCAGTAACACCAGATTGCCAATCATCCCCATCAGATGAGAGACCTCTGTTAGCCAGGGCAGCTCCATCACCAGAAGCAGCCACCAGAGGGAGCCCAACCTCAGAAGCCAGATTAAAGGTGTTCACAACAGATATCTAAGTACTTTAAGACCCTGTATATGAGTTAAGTGACATATCTAAAAAGGAGAGGAGCTCTCCCTGGTGGCGAGTTAAGGCATAAGCTTTTTTTGAATGTTAGCCTGTGAGGCAACACTGTGAGGCAACATTGTGAGGCAACACTCAGACAACACTGAGGCAACAGTGTGAGGCAACATTGCAAAGATGGATCAATTTGAGCGCACTCCTGCACGTAGAGAAGCGAATGCATACAGATGAGTAACCTGCATCTTAATGAAACAGAAGACGAATGAAATTGACGAAGAACTGCTGATGCAGCCCGACAGAGGGTGGCCAGAGCAAGAGAAACGAATAAAGTAACTGAATCACGTAGAGCACCTAATGCTGCATAAGAACGAGCAACATGCAATGCACAAAGTGATACGCATATTTCACAAAAAAGAAACAAGATAGAATACGTGTCCAAAATGCAAGAGCCACTCAACAAAGGCAAGTTACTTTTGCCGCTAGAGGAATTCTCAATCAAATTGATGAGACACTTATTGAAGAGCACTATGCTGGCAAACTGACATTTCGATGTCAGTTCTGCTAATCTAAAAATTTCAAAGACGAAATGGCGCAGGACAACATTCCCTTCCTGCTGCAAGAGAGTGCACATCCAATTACGTCCCATTCGTATGGATGATCAATTAGTCAAGTTGATGAAAAGAGAGCATCAGCACTCCAATAATTTTATGGCTAACATAAGGCACTACAATAGCACGCTTGCTTTGGCATCTATGGGAGACCAAGTAGCGCCACCTCCTGGGCATAGTCCATACTGTTTTCGAATTCATGGACAAATTTACCACAGAACTGCCCCATTGCATCACGCTGTGTATAGAACTCCCAAGTTTGCCCAGATATATCTTGGACAGTGAAGAAGCATTAAGTACAAGAAGTTAAGCAAATAAATAGTGCCTCCCAGAACTACTGTCATCTCTTGGAGAGAAAATGAAAGCAATTAACCCACTCACAAGAGCCTTCACAATGATGAAGGAATTTGAAATAGAGGAAGAGAGGATTGCTGAATTAGTAAATCGCGATCCACTCGAAATAACAATGTCAATTATAAATTACTACAATGATGACCAGAGCCGGTACAATGCACCAAGGTGCAATGAAGTAGCTATAATTTATCAAAATGCAATGGGAGAACCCCCATTTAATAGGGACATCAGAGTTCACCTCAAAAGTGAAAACCAAACAGTTCAAATCAGCTTTCTTCACAGAAAGTGTGATGCAATGACATATCCACTTCTATTACCACTTGGGGACAGTGGATGGACAATAAATTTGACAACTCCAATTGCCCTAAGTGTGCAACATCATGGAATTGGTGACATTCACCTACCACCCATACTAGTGGATCAAGATCAACAAGAAAAATTACCCTGTTGCAGTACTGTGCATACAGGCTTGCCATTCATGACGAGTTCAATCTCCTTTTAAATGTTGGGAAGTTGACGCAACAATTTATCGTTGACAGTTACGTTAAAATTGAATCCGACAGGATCGAATATATAAAACAAAGTCAAAAGGCATTACGCGTCGACAGTTATGCCGGCTTTATGGATCACATCCATAATGCTGCATTACGCCAAGGGCTAAAAACTGGGACACCAGTAATTTTACTGTCCACTTTCATTGGAAGCCCAAGAGCTATGCAGCAAAATTACCAAGACACCATGACAATTGTCCGAAAATTCGGAAAGCAAGATGTTTTTGGTACGATGACCTGTAACCCAAAGTGATAAGAAATTACTGAAAACGTAGAACCATGGCAAAGGCCAGAGTTCAGACGAGATTTGGTTGCACGAGTATTTAAAATCAAACTCCAAGCCGTGCTTAACGATATTTTGAAAAAACACATTTTTGGCCATGTAGTTGCCTATGTGCATGTAATAGAATTTTAAAAGCATGGACAACCAAACGCTCACATACTCTTAATCATCGGAGAGAAGATAAACTGAGGGACAAAAAAATAATTGATGAATTGGTCTCTGCTGAAATCCCAAATGACACTGCAAATCTAAAACTGCATGAGGCAGTGATGAAGCACATCATTCATGGCCCATGTGGCGAAGATCAACCTGGTGCTATACGCATGACAGATGGTCAATGTGCAAAAAAATTTCCAAAGGAATTTAATACAGAGACAAACCCAATGTTGATAGTTACCCACAGTACCGTCGATGCAATACTGGGAAAACCAGATGAGGAACACGAGAAATCGACAATAGATGGGTAGTTCCATACAACCCCTTTGTATTACTCATGTACAATTGCCATATCAATGTTGAGATATATGCTTCAATAAAAAGTGTTAAATATCTTTTCAAACATGTATACAAAGGACATAACTGTGCCAATATCAAGCTTGATACATTAAACTGGAATGAACCAGCCATGTACCCAGATTCTCGGTGTATAAGCGCCCTTGAGGGCATGTGGAGAATCTGAAAAAAATGCATGATGCTTCACATACCATTAAAAGGCTTGCTGTTCACCTTGAAAACATGCAGCAAGTGTTTTTTGAAGATGGTAATGTGGATATGGTTATTTCGGACTCAAAAGCCTCTACTCTGCAGGCTTATTTTGAGCTAAACAGAGTTGACGCTTCCGCCCGTCAGTATTTGTGCATTGAAATCCCTGAACAGTATTTCTGGGATTTAAAAGCTGTACCAGAAGGATGGAAAAAACGATGGGCTCTTTAATAGATGGTGAGTTGTATTACCTAAGACTCCTGTTACTTCACGTAAGAGGAGCAAAGTCTTATTCTGACTTAAGGACTGTCACTGGAGTTGTACATGACACGTATAAAAATGCGTGCATTGATCTTCATCTTTTGGAAGACGATTCCCAATAAGAAGAAGGTATAACAGATGTAATCATTTTTGAAATGGCCTACCAACTTCGCAAATTATTTGCTATAATTTGTGTATATGGGGAACCAGCCAAACCATTGGCATTATGGCAAAAATATAAAACCGAATTTATGGAAGATTACACCAGGCGGTATACTCCAGAAATTGCTGAGCAACAGCCTTTTTGTGATATTAATGAAGTGCTCTTAAAGGGAACCTGTCACCCCCCCGGGCGTTTTTAAGTAAAAGAGCCACCTTCAGCAGCACTAAGACTGCAGTCTGTGAAGGTGGCAGTTTTGTTTCTGCTCCCCAGCAATGCTGAAATATAGAGTTTTATAAATAGGTCCCCATACCTTAATTGAGTCCCATAGGTTGGCGTCTCCCCCTGTCTCATCCTCCTCCCAGCCATCCATCATCTCCCTGCTGCGTCACCGCGCCTCCTCAGTTGTTTTTCTTTCCGTAACATGCTGTGGGGCAACTGCACTGTTGGAACAGTCCTCGGGCATGTCCAGTGTGCTCTGCCCAGGAACTGACATAAGGCTATCGCGCCTGCATCTTTCTGAGGCATCGGATCCCACCCCGCAATGTGTTATGATGTATTCACACTTCGGGGCTGGCAATCTGGCACCTGCACAGTTAACAGATTTAGCTACGCCTGCCTCCTTCTCCCTCCACTTTCATTTTCATCCCCTGGGCAGCGTGGGATGAGCTGAGCAGTTCCCTGGCAGGTCATCCGACGCTGCTGAGGGGATGAAAACAAAAGTGGAGGGAGATGGGGGCAGGTGCAGCTAAAGCTGTTAACTGCGCAGGTGCCAGAGTGCCAGCCCCGCAGTGTGAATACATCATAACACACTGCGAGGCTGGATCTGTGGCATCAGAAATTCACAGGTGTGATAGCCTTATTTCAGTTCCCGGGCAGCGTGCACATGCCCGAGTACTGTTCCAACAGCGCAGGCGCCCCACAGCATATAACGGAAAGAAAAACAACTGAGAAGGAGGCGCAGTGACGCAGCAGAGGGATGATGGACGGCTGGGTGGAGAATGAGACAGGGAGAGACTCCAACCTATTGGACTCAATTAAGTAGAGGGGCCTATTTATAAAACACATACAAAAAAAAAAAAAAGGTTGCACTCTATCATGCAAAAGCTTGTCAATGTGAAATATGAAACATGAATAGCAATATGGCTTTTGAATATTAGGAAAAAATGAATGAGACGCTTTGCACAAAATTTGGCCAAATAATGCCTGCCCATACACCATCGTCAAGGTGGTCTCAAAACGTATGGGTCCCTGCCTATGTGAACATACCTCTATTAGGCTGATATCTGAATTCCTGGGTGAATGTGGACACCTCTGTCAGTAAAGCCTGCCTTTCTGGGTAAGCAAGAACCTGCTGTAATTAAAGTCACCACATGGTGATGGGAGGAGTGCTCGGTCAGTAAGCTAACATAGAAGTAAGAAAAAACTGACTGGCACATCCAGACTAGTGTGAATTAGGTGCAAACCAGGAGCAGCTACCTCCATAGTCAACATACAAAAAAAAAATAGGTTGCACTCTATCATGCAAAAGCTTGTCAATGTGAAATATGAAACATGAATAGCAATATGGCTTTTGAATATTAGGAAAAAATGAATGAGACGCTTTGCACAAAATTTGGCCAAATAATGCCTGCCCATACACCGTTGTCAAGGTGGTCTCAAAACGTATGGGTCCCTGCCTATGTGAACATACCTCTATTAGGCTGATATCTGAATTCCTGGGTGAATGTGGACACCTCTGTCAGTAAAGCCTGCCTTTCTGGGTAAGCAAGAACCTGCTGAAATTAAAATCACCACATGGTGATGGGAGGAGTGCTCGGTCAGTAAGCTAACATAGAAGTAAGAAAAAACTGACTGGCACATCCAGACTAGTGTGAATTAGGTGCAAACCAGGAGCAGCTATCTTCATAGTCAACATACAAAAAAAAAAGGTTGCACTCTATCATGCAAAAGCTTGTCAATGTGAAATATGAAACATGAATAGCAATATGGCTTTTGAATATTAGGAAAAATGAATGAGACGCTTTGCACAAAATTTGGCCAAATAATGCCTGCCCATACACCATCGTCAAGGTGGTCTCAAAACGTATGGGTCCCTGCGTATGTGAACATACCTCTATTAGGCTGATATCTGAATTCCTGGGTGAATGTGGACACCTCTGTCAGTAAAGCCTGCCTTTCTGGGTAAGCAAGGACCTGCTGTAATTAAAATCACACATGGTGATGGGAGGAGTGCTCGGTCAGTAAGCTAACATAGAAGTAAGAAAAACTGACTGGCACATCCAGACTAGTGTGAATTAGGTGCAAACCAGGAGCAGCTACTCCATAGTCAACATACAAAAAAAAAAAGGTTGCACTCTATCATGCAAAAGCTTGTCAATGTGAAATATGAAACATGAATAGCAATATGGCTTTTGAATATTAGGAAAAAATGCATGAGACGCTTTGCACAAAATTTGGCCAAATAATGCCTGCCCATACACCATCGTCAAGGTGGTCTCAAAACGTATGGGTCCTGCCTATGTGAACATACCTCTATTAGGCTGATATCTGAATTCCTGGGTGAATGTGGACACCTCTGTCAGTAAAGCCTGCCTTTCTGGGTAAGCAAGAACCTGCTGTAATTAAAATCACCACAGGTGATGGGAGGAGTGCTCGGTCAGTAAGCTAACATAGAAGTAAGAAAAAACTGACTGGCACATCCAGACTAGTGTGAATAAGGTGCAAACCAGGTATGTTCACATAGGCAGGGACCCATACGTTTTGAGACCATCTTGACGATGGTGTATGGGCAGGCATTATTTTGCCAAATTTTGTGCAAAGCGTCTCATTCATTTTTTCCTAATATTCAAAAGCCATATTGCTATTCATGTTTCATATTTCACATTGACAAACTTTTGCATGATGTAGTGCAACCTTTTTTTTTTTGTATGTTGACTATGGAGGTAGCTGCTCCTGGTTTGCACCTAATTCACACTAGTCTGGATGTGCCAGTCAGTTTTTTCTTACTTCTATGTTAGCTTACTGACCGAGCACTCCTCCCATCACCATGTGGTGATTTTAATTACAGCAGGTTCTTGCTTACCCAGAAAGGCAGGCTTTACTGACAGAGGTGTCCACATTCACCCAGGAATTCAGATATCAGCCTAATAGAGGTATGTTCACATAGGCAGGGACCCATACGTTTTGAGACCACCTTGACGATGGTGTATGGGCAGGCATTATTTGGCCAAATTTTGTGCAAAGCGTCTCATTCATTTTTTCCTAATATTCAAAAGCCATATTGCTATTCATGTTTCATATTTCACATTGACAAGCTTTTGCATGATAGAGTGCAACCTTTTTTTTGTATGTTGACTATGGAGGTAGCTGCTCCTAGTTTGCACCTAATTCACACTAGTCTGGATGTGCCAGTCAGTTTTTTCTTACTTCTATGTTAGCTTACTGACCGAGCACTCCTCCCATCACCATGTGGTGATTTTAATTACAGCAGGTTCTTGCTTACCCAGAAAGGCAGGCTTTACTGACAGAGGTGTCCACATTCACCCAGGAATTCAGATATCAGCCTAATAGAGGTATGTTCACATAGGCAGGGACCCATACGTTTTGAGACCATCTTGACGATGGTGTATGGGCAGGCATTATTTGGCCAAATTTTGTGCAAAGCGTCTCATTCATTTTTTCCTAATATTCAAAAGCCATATTGCTATTCATGTTTCATATTTCACATTGACAAACTTTTGCATGATGTAGTGCAACCTTTTTTTTTTGTATGTTGACTATGGAGGTAGCTGCTCCTGGTTTGCACCTAATTCACACTAGTCTGGATGTGTCAGTCAGTTTTTTCTTACTTCTATGTTAGCTTACTGACCGAGCACTCCTCCCATCACCATGTGGTGATTTTAATTACAGCAGGTTCTTGCTTACCCAGAAAGGCAGGCTTTACTGACAGAGGTGTCCACATTCACCCAGGAATTCAGATATCAGCCTAATAGAGGTATGTTCACATAGGCAGGGACCCATACGTTTTGAGACCACTTTGACGATGGTGTATGGGCAGGCATTATTTGGCCAAATTTTGTGCAAAGCGTCTCATTCATTTTTTCCTACTATTCAAAAGCCATATTGCTATTCATGTTTCATATTTCACATTGACAAGCTTTTGCATGATAGAGTGCAACCTTTTTTTTTTGTATGTTGACTATGGAGGTAGCTGCTCCTGGTTTGCACCTAATTCACACTAGTCTGGATGTGCCAGTCAGTTTTTTCTTACTTCTATGTTAGCTTACTGACCGAGCACTCCTCCCATCACCATGTGGTGATTTTAATTACAGCAGGTTCTTGCTTACCCAGAAAGGCAGGCTTTACTGACAGAGGTGTCCACATTCACCCAGGAATTCAGATATCAGCCTAATAGAGGTATGTTCACATAGGCAGGGACCCATACGTTTTGAGACCACCTTGACGATGGTGTATGGTCAGGCATTATTTGGCCAAATTTTGTGCAAAGCGTCTCATTCATTTTTTCCTAATATTCAAAAGCCATATTGCTATTCATGTTTCATATTTCACATTGACAAGCTTTTGCATGATAGAGTGCAACTTTTTTTTTTTGTATGTTGACTATGGAGGTAGCTGCTCCTGGTTTGCACCTAATTCACACTAGTCTGGATGTGCCAGTCAGTTTTTTCTTACTTCTATGTTAGCTTACTGACCGAGCACTCCTCCCATCACCATGTGGTGATTTTAATTACAGCAGGATCTTGCTTACCCAGAAAGGCAGGCTTTACTGACAGAGGTGTCCACATTCACCCATTGCCAACTCCAGTAAATGTTCCAGATGAAACACTGGACCAACTGATTTATGCTATTAGCAGGAGGCTCAGCAATTGAAAGCTATGCTTAATGAAGCTCAGAAATCAGCTTCCGATGCAATTATTCAAGCAGTCAAATCTGCATCACAGCCAAACGTCAATAGCTCACACTGTTTTTTTCTGGATGGCCAAGGAGGCAGTGGGAAGACATTTTTGTACAACTGCTTGCACAAAACACTACAAGCAGAAAAGAAGTCTATTTGCTCAGTAGCCTCCAATGGATTGGCAGCTACATTACTACAAAACGGTAGCACCTACCATTCCAAATTTGACCTTGGAATTACAACAAATGAGACCACAGTGTCAAAAATTAAGCCAACCTCACTACAAGCAAAGGAGCTTAGGGAGTCATCTGTCGTTATTTGGGACAAAGTAAAAATGACTCCCTGTTTTAATATGAACACTGTGGATAATTTGTTCCAAGATATATGTGGAAAACAAAGACCATTTGGTGGAAAAGTTTCCATAAACGGTGGTAATTTTAGTCAAACCCTACCAATAGTAGAAGGTGGAAAAAGAGCCCAAATTGTACAGTCCACCATGAAATACTCAAAATCCTGGAATCAGTATTCACGGTTCCAGTTACAACAGAATATGAGAACGTCTCAGAACGAAGTTGAGTACAACTCATGGTTACTGAAACTTAGCAATAGAGAGTTGTCAAATGTATATGGTCTACCAGAAGACACAATTGAAATCTTGAATTCTTTTATTGAAGAGGGTGATTTAATTACAGCTATTTTTGGCGACTCGATTGAGATTACCGATGCAATGATAGAAGCAATTGCCAATAAAGCAACTCTTACGCCATTGATTGATGATGTTCACACCTTGAACGACAAAATTCTTAGTCAAGTTCAAGGTGAACACTCAACATATCGCTCCGTCGACACAATTGCGGAAGAGGAGGGTGTGATTCTCACAGATTACCCTGTAGAGTTTCTTAACTTTTTGAATCCCTCTGGGATGCCTCCTCATGAACTAAAGCTGAAACCAGGAGCTGTAATTATGCTTCTGCATAATCCTAACAGAAAGTGTGGCCTTTGCAATGTCACAAGGCTTTATTTGAAAAGCCTAAAAGCAAACGTTATTCATGGCATTGCTTTAAATGGAAAATCAAAGGGTAAGACAGTTCTTATTCCAAGAACTGACCTGATTTCCAAAGATAAAAACTTGCCAGTCCAGATGTGTCGGCGTCAGTTTCCTGTCATGTTGGCTTTTGCAATGACCATCAATAAATCTCAGGGACAGTCCTTGGATATTGTAGGAATTTATTTGCCTCTCCCAGTGTTTTCACATGGGCACTTATATGTGGCTTTTTCCAGGGGAAGGAAAAGCCAACAAATAAGGGTCAAAATATTTGAGACACAGAAGCAAGGTAAACTTTTTTTCAAACGTTGACAAATGGTTTACTCTCAACTGTGTGTACAAAGAAGTCTTTTATTAAGCTTTTTAACAATTGTAAAAGCCAAATAATTTTGTACACAAAAGCAGGACTAACTCCTGGCCGCGGTCTACGGACCAAACATTGGGCATGGGCAGGGCCTTGGGGGCAGATCACAAGTGCGCTCAACCATGTGAAATAGCTTACGCTCAGGAACATTGAGGGATAGCGCTATCAGCTAGCTCTACCCATTCATTTCTTTTAGGAATAGGGCTATGGGATAGCTCTACCCATTCACATTCTTCATGGATAGTGCTATCGGATAGCTCTACCTGAACAGTATTAACTACAGAGCTTTTCCATACACAAGGTAGGAGTGGCAGGAGAAGTACACCAGGTATTTATGTTTGCTTTTTGTCTGCACATGCGCCAGTCTGGTACGTGGGTACACCCCATTGCTAGGTCAGTCTGCTGCGTGGTTACATCCCATTGTGTGGTTTGTAATCACAGCGCGCGCCCGAAGTGTGTGCAATCACTCGTAAGCACTATTTGTATGTGATTTGCACTTCTATGTACATACTTATATGTATTTTTCATCTTTTTATCATATATACATATTTTTTAACATCTCTACAATATCTTTCATATTTTTATTAACGTGTCGCCTGGTCTGCACTTGCTATATGTGAAGGATTTGTGCATGCTTTTTGATCCATGTCAGCCATCATTGGTCATCTGTGTACTTGGCAGGTACACAAAACATGTTGTTAGTACCGTATTTTTCCCATCTCCGCCATTTTTGTTTCAATAAACTTTGTATCATACTATTTACAAATATTGGTATGCGCTATCATTTATTTGACCATATAGTTCGGGTGTTCCTCAATAGCAATACATCTTGACACTGGAATATTTTCCCATTACTCAAGGCAAAACTTCTCCAGCTAATCATGGTTTCCTTTGGTAAACAGCAATATTCAAGTCTGACCACAGATTTTCAATTGGATTAAGGTCTTGGCCTTCACTAGGCCATTCTTAAATATTTACATGATTCCCCTTAAACCACTCGAGTGTTTCTTTAGCAGTATGGTTTGTGTCATTGTCTTGATGGAAGGTGAACCTTCATCCCAGGCTCAAATCACTGACTGACTGTTACAGGTTTTGCTCAAGAATAATCAAGTATTTTGCACCATCCATCTTCCTGTCGACATGGACCATTTTCCCTGTCACTAAAAAACATCCACACAGCATGATTCTGCCACCGCCATGATTCACTGTAGGGAAAGTGTTCTTGGGGTTATGAACTGTACTAAACTGGAGTATAAGGTGCATCTAAATCGGATTTCCCCTGCTTGAATGGCCTTCTGTGTTGTTCTCAGAGCTCAGCAGCAATAAAAAGAAATCCATTATGTTACCTAGACAAAGTAAGAGTACAGTTTTACATCAATAGAAATAATAAAGAAAACAATTGTACTTTTCAGGGCAACATGTAAATGCTGACTTTTTTAATAAAACATAAATGTGACTGTTCACTTGCTGAACTAGGATATGGGTAACACAGGAAATAACACTGACTCTACATTGACACTAATTCCACTGAAGTGAGTTTTGGATTAAGGGCAAAAAAAAATACTTTTTATTGGTGTAGATCTTTCTCATTGCATTACCCTACTTAATAGAATACAAGAATTAAACTAGAAATATCAGATGAAAACTTTGTTATATCTTTCAGATCTTCATCAGTAGATCATTTTCATGTTTAATAAATAACAATATATTGTTGACATATCTCTGAAAGAATAAAATTCTATGAATCTACGGATATAATAACTCAATTGCTACCAATCATTTTGACTTTTCATGAAACAGTGAATCCCTTGTTCTGAAGCCTCTAACAGAACAAATGAAATTATTCTTCATAGTCTGTATTTCAATTTGCCTCTCTTGTCATCTCATGCTTCATAAATAGAACTGAAATGACAATATCTCATTAGAGCAGCTACTAGAAATCATTGGAATTTGTGTTGTGATTGTTATCTCAGTAATCATGGAGAGGTTATATAATTTAGTACACTTTGTGAGCTGACAAATTCATGTTTCATTAATGGAGGGTACTCACTAGTATGACAGAGGCAACGTACGAGTCTTAGTAAAATATTTACTCAATAACACTTCACACAAAAGCACACTTGTGTAAATTGTACTCCTAGTTTGAGGCTTTCAAGCAATATTTTAATACCTATGTTAATATATCAATTTCTATACCTGAAAGCCAAAAGTAAAAAGTGAATTTATAGCAAAGTTAAACAGGTATGTTTTTCTTTTTAGTTTTGTAAACCACAGGAGGCAATGAAGCACCCAGCGGTATTATCATACATGTGTTAAGCTGCTTAAGGTGTCCACTCACTGGCTGCATGTATTCGTTCTAATCAGCACTAAAGCAGTTCTTAGCAATGTACATCAGATATTGTAGGTTGTGTATTTACGTAATCCTTAGCAATGTACATCAGATATTGTAGGTTGTGTACTTACGTAATCCTTAGCAATGTACATCAGATATTGTAGGTTGTGTACTTACATAATCCTTAGCAATGTACATCAGATATTGCAGGTTGTGTACTTACGTAATACTTAGCAATGTACATCAATATTGTAGGTTGTGTATTACGTAATCCTTAGCAATGTACATCAGATATTGTAGGTTGTGTACTTACGTAATCCTTAGCAATGTACATCAGATATTGCAGGTTGTGTATTTACGTAATACTTAGCAATCTACATCAGATATTGTAGGTTGTGTACTTACGTAATCCTTAGCAATGTACATCAGGTATTGTAGGTTGTGTACTTACGTAATCCTTAGCAATGTACATCAGATATTGCAGGTTGTGTACTTACGTAATCCTTAGTAATGTACATCAGATATTGCAGGTTGTGTATTTACGTAATACTTAGAAATGTACATCAGATATTGTAGGTTGTGTACTTACATAATCCTTAGCAATGTACATCAGATATTGCAGGTTGTGTACTTACGTAATACTTAGCAATGTACATCAGATATTGTAGGTTGTGTACTTACGTAATCCTTAGCAATGTACATCAGATATTGTAGGTTGTGTACTTACGTAATCCTTAGCAATGTACATCAGATATTGTAAGTTGTGTACTTACATAATCCTTAGCAATGTACATCAGATATTGCAGGTTGTGTATTTACGTAATACTTAGCAATGTACATCAGATATTGTAGGTTGTGTACTTACGTAATCCTTAGCAATGTACATCAGGTATTGTAGGTTGTGTACTTACGTAATCCTTAGCAATGTACATCAGATATTGTAGGTTGTGTACTTACGTAATCCTTAGCAATGTACATCAGATATTGCAGGTTGTGTATTTACGTAATACTTAGCAATCTACATCAGATATTGTAGGTTGTGTACTTACGTAATCCTTAGCAATGTACATCAGGTATTGTAGGTTGTGTACTTACGTAATCCTTAGCAATGTACATCAGATATTGCAGGTTGTGTACTTACGTAATCCTTAGTAATGTACATCAGATATTGCAGGTTGTGTATTTACGTAATACTTAGAAATGTACATCAGATATTGTAGGTTGTGAACTTACGTAATCCTTAGCAATGTACATCAGATATTGCAGGTTGTGTATTTACTAGTGTTGAGCGATACGATACCGCAAGTATCGGGTATCGGCCGATATTAGCTCTATCGGACTTTCGATACTTAGTTCCGATATTTTCGTCTTATCGGATACCGGAATTGGAATTGTCACTGTCACTGTCAGTGTCCGTCGGTCGGGTCTGTCAGGAGTCAGCGGCACTTACATGGCAGAAGATTCCGACGGTCACGGGCTGGACTGCTTGATGGCCACCATCATCTTTCCCCGGCGGTCACATGCAGTTTCTCGCGATAACTGCAGTGACTGCTGGGTAATCCCGGCCGTAAAGCAGTCAGTCCGATGACGTCACCGCCGGGGAAGCAGGTAATCAGCTGTGCTGCGTCGAGATGACAGGCTCTGCCTGTCATTGCGATGTAGCAGAGCTGGATCGTCGTGGGACTGTCGTTACTATGGACTGCGTCGGACAGGTGGTATACTGTTGGTTTTTTTTTTTCTTTTTTTACAGGAGATCGATGGCGTCGCAGGAATGAGTGTATAATAAAATTAATGAAAACTGTGTTGTCTCTTTTATTTCATTAAAATACTTTTTTCTTGCTGTGTCTTTTTTTTATACATTTAAAAACTTTGGGATTAATAATGGATCGGTGTCTTATTGACACCTCTCCATTATTAACCGGGCTTATTCTCACCGTGCAATCAACGGTGACATTAACCCCTTATTACCCCACTTGCCACCGCTACAGGGCAGTGGGAAGAGCCGGGTAAAGTGCCACAATTGGCACATCTTTTGATGCGCCAAATGTGGGGCTGCTGTAGCCTGGTATTATCAGGCTGTTGAGGGCCAAAATCCATGGGCCTTGACAATCTTTTAATACCAGGCCGCAGCAGTCTGCATTTTACTTGGCTGGTTAACAAAAATAGGGGGACCCCTACGCCGTTTTTTTTTTCGAGGGGATCCCCTATTTTTGTTAACCAGCCAAGCTAAGCAGACTGCTGTGGCCTGGTATTATCAGGCTGGCAAGGTCCATGGATATTGGATCCTTACCAGCCTGAAAAACCAGGCCTCAGCAGTCTGCTTCATCTGGCTGGTTAACAAAAATAGGGGGGACCCCACGCCAAATTTTTTTCGAGGGGATCCCCTATTTTTGTTAACCAGCCAAGATATGCAGACTGCTGTGGCCTGGTATTATCAGGCTGGCAAGCAGGGTCGGACTGAGGCACCGGGACACCGGAGAAACCTACGGTGGGCCCCAGCTCCTGCGTGGTGGGCCCTGATTTGAAAGGATAGGTCACGGGGCAGAGGGGGCGGTGGCCCCGGGGCCCGCGCTCTGAGGGGCCCACCGGAGCTACGATACAGTTACATTCTGCGGCAGAGCAGGGAGAGCGATTCTGCCGCCCGGAAGCTATGGGGCCTGAACAGGCGTTGAGGGGGCCCGGTGCCAGCAGTGGGCCCCCCACCCGTCATCGGAGGGTCAGCTGTATCGGCATCCAGCCGATAAAGCTGACCGCATGGAGAGAGAAGGAGCGAGCGCTCCTTCTCTCCCATAATCCCCCTCTCAGCGTATGACAGCGGGCGCAATAACATCACCTGCCGGCGCCCGCTGTCAGACGCTGAGAGGGAGAACAGTGAGCAGCACAGGAGCCGGGAGGTGAGTTTTTTTTTTAATTTTTTTTTTAAT
This sequence comes from Oophaga sylvatica, assembly GCA_033576555.1. NCBI lineage: Eukaryota > Metazoa > Chordata > Amphibia > Anura > Dendrobatidae > Oophaga > Oophaga sylvatica. The sequence goes on along the minus strand of JARQOD010010604.1, from coordinate 263 downwards.
GGGGGTGCAGTCGAGTCCTGGCTGGAGAAGTCGTCATGTCGGTGTGGGCCAGATGGAAAAGACATGAAAAGTGAACAATTCCATTAGAAAGAACATCAGCGGTAAGTCATTATCTGTACCTGTGCTGTAATCTATTATATGTTCTGTAGGACTGGTATTATTTAACACAGACCATATGGCGGTAATATCAATATTGGTCTTTTTATATATAGATTATTTTGGCCAACAGCGCGGTCATTTGCTGAGGTTCTCTGATGATGGGC
>JARQOD010010603.1:0-26681 GCA_033576555.1 Oophaga sylvatica | reverse complement strand
AAGCAAAACTGACAGAGTAAGGCACCTAAGCACCCGGCTAGCTTAAGAGTAGGTAATACAATGAAGTCCAGCAAAGCCAGAAGGGCGGAGCCAGACTAAATAGGGTAAAAAAGGTCATGTGACCAGCAAACTGAAACAAAACCTAACAAGAGGGTTGTAACAGTCAGGGTCACAAAAAGAGGAAGAGACAGGACCTGTGGATGAACATGGAGAGGTAAGTATTTCAAACAGTTTAAAGCACGGAGGGCGTCCGGTGACAGCTCATGGGCCTCATAGCATGCTGGTGTCCCCGAAGGCAAGTGGGTCTCGGCAATTGCTGGGTACCATGGGTAGTGATGCTGGTCCTGCCCACCTGCAAGGGCCCTCCTTCCAACTCCAGGCCCCGAGGCAGTGGCATCAGCTGCACCAGCAGTATGTTGACCCCTGCTTTGACCGCTCTGTGTTGGGTAAGAACAGTGCTGTGCACAACAGGCAGGTAAGCAGCGACTACCTGCCTGTTAGTGATTACGCACAATTTTGTGGGTTTTTTTTTTCAAAAAGTGTTGAATATAACCTTTAAAGAGAGTCTGTCAGTTTCTAATTAGTGTTTTAATTAAGCATAGCACCTTGGAAGTCATTGTGCCCTGAGAAAAGTCATACCTTTACTGTTAAATTCCATTAAGTCACTTTTCACTAAATCGTTCTTTATTCCAATAAACTGATAAGGTGCTTTGTCCATGTCCATCTATAAAGGTGCTTGATGCCTTAACTGTACTAGTGTGTATCTCAAACTGACTAGTTGCATGCTCCAATGTACTCCATATGTAATAAGGATGTATTATTTCTGGTAGAGAATATTTCTCTACGTACAAAGTATAAAGTCAATGCTGCAATGATGTGCAGTTTCAGTAGGAACGTGTATGAGGGGCTGCTGATAAGTCCTTGGCTTTACCAGAAAGAAACGAGATAGGAAGATGAAACTTTACATTTATTCCACATACTTTCCACTGATGTCAACACACTTCTTACATCGGTATTCCAAGTTCTGTAAGCCTTGCAAAAAGAAGGATTTCGGTTGTGCCTCAAACCACGCATCCTAACAGCCATGGCATCAGAAAGTGTGAAATTTGGTACCCTTGAGGTGTTTCTTAAAGTTTGGAAACAGATGATAGCTGGAGGGAGCTAGATCTGGTGAATAAGGTGGGTGGTCAACCAGCTGGAAGCTCGTATGAGCCCGAACAATCAACACTTGGCTGGTTTCACATGTCTGCATTTTTTTGGCTTAAGAGAAAAAAACACACCAATTTTCATTCGTATACTGGATCAAATTTTTATGCGGTATTGGTCAGTGAAAATTTTAGCGTTAGTGTGTCATCAGAAGTTCTCATATACAAAAAAAAATTAGCTTCTCCTTCCCATAAAACAGGCAGCACACGGAATCCACATGAATGGCATCTGTGTGCTGTCTATTTATTTTCACGGACGTACAGACTTGAATGGGCAATTTTGATCTGCAAATCACATCAAAATTGGACATGTCTTTTTTTTTGCAGACAAATTGTCTGCAAAAAAAAACAAATGTGAACATCACCAAAAACTGTAAACTATCATAGCAAACTATAGATAGTAACATAGTTATTAAGGTTGAAGGAAGACTTTAAGTCCATCTAGTTCAACCCATATCCTATCCTAACCTGCCCTAACATGTTGATCCAGAGGAAGGCAAAAAAAACCCAAGTGGCAAACAGTAAGCTTCACATTGGGGAAAAAAAATTCCTTCCCGACTCCACATACGGCAATCAGACTAGCTCCCTGGATCAACGCAGTATCTAGGAAACTAGTAAATATAGCCTGTAATATTATACTTTTCAAGAAAGGCATCCAGTCCCTTCTTAAATTTTAGTAAGGAATTACTCATTACAACATTAGACGGCAGAGAGTTCCATAGTCTCACTGCTCTTACAGTAAAGAATCTGCGTCTGTGATTATGGCTAAACCTTCTTCCCTCCAGACGTAGAGGATGCCCCCTTGTCCCCGTCACAGGTCTAAGAGTAAAAAGATCATTAGAAAGGTCTTTGTACTGTCCCCTCATATATTTATACATTGTAATAAGATCACCCTTAAGCCTTCGTTTTTCCAAACTAAATAACCCCAAGTGTAATAACCTGTCTTGGTATTGCAGACCCCCAGTTCTCTAATAACCTTGGTCGCTCTTCTCTGCACCTGCTCCAGTTCAGCTATGTCTTTCTTATACACCGGAGACCAGAAATGCACACAGTATTCTAAGTGTGGTCACACCAGTGACTTGTATAGAGGTAAAATTATGTTCTCCTCATGAGCATCTATGCCTCTTTTAATGCATCCCATTATTTTATTTGCCTTGGCAGCAGCTGCCTGACATTGGCCACTAAATGTGAGTTTGTCGTCCACCCTTACACCCAGGTCTTTTTCAGTGACAGTTTTGCCCAGTGTTTTACAATTAAGCACATAATTATACATCTTGTTTGTTCTACCCAAGTGCATGACCTTACATTTATCTTCATTAAAGCTCATTTGCCATTTATCAGCCCAAGCTTCTAGTTTACATAAATCCTCCTGTAATATAAAATTGTCCTCCTCTGTATTTATTACCCTGCAGAGTTTAGTGTCATATGCAAATATTGAAATACTACTCTGTATGCCCCCTACAAGGTCATTAATAAATATGTTAAAGAGAAGCCCCAAAACAGACCCCTGTGGTACCCCACTGCTAACCGTGACCCAGTCCGAGTGTGCTCCATTAATAACCACCCTTTGTTTTCTATCCATGAGCCAGTTCTTAACCCACTTACATATATTTTCCCCTATCCCCATTGTTCTCATTTTATGTATCAACCTTTTGTGTGGCACCGTATCAAAAGCTTTTGAGAAGTCCATGAACACCACATCCACTGCATTCCCTTGGTCCAGTCCTGAACTTACCCCTTCATAAAAGCTTATCAGATTAGTCTGACAAGAACGGTCCCTCGTAAACCCATTCTGATACTGTGTCATGAGGTTATTCAGCCTCAGATACTCCAATATAGTATCCCTTAAAAAACTCTCCAGGATTTTACCCACAGTAGATGTTAAGCTCACTGGCCTATAATTTCCAGGTTCAGTTTTTGCCCCCTTTTTGAATATTGGCACCACATTTGCTATACGCCAGTCCTGTGGTACAGACCCCGTTATTATGGAATCTTTAAAGATTAAAAATAATGGTCTATCCATGACTGTACTTAATTCCTGCAGTACTCGGGGGTGTATCCCATCCGGGCCCGGGGATTTATCAACTTTAGTGATTTTTAGACGCCGCCGTACTTCCTGCTGGGTTAAGCAGGTGACATTTAATGGAGAAATGTTTTTATCACTGATCATGTTATCTGTCATGGGATTTTCTTGTGTAAATACAGTTGAAAAAAAGTCATTTAGCATATTGGCTTTTTCCTCATCCTCATCCACCATTTCACCCAGACTATTTTTAAGTAGTTAAAGAATATTTTGGGATTATTTTTACTTTCTCTGGCAATGAGTCTCTCTGCCTCAATCTTTGCTGTCTTGACTTGCTTTTTACAGAATTTATTCAGTCTTCTGTATTTATTTAATGCCTCATCACTACCTACTTGCTTTAATTCCCTAAACGCTTTCTTTTTGTCCCTTATTGCGCCCCTTACAGCTCTATTTAGCCATAGTGGTTTCCTCCTAATTCTAGCATGTTTATTCCCATAGGGTATATACTGTGCACAGGTCCTATTCAGGATGCTAATAAACGTCTCCCATTTTCTTTGTGTATTTTTATGTCTCAGGATATCGTCCCAGTTTATTGCACTAAGATCATCTCTCATCCGTTGGAAATTTGCCTTCCTGAAGTTTAGTGTCCTTGTAACCCCTCTGCTACACATCTTATTAAAGGATACATGAAAGCTTATTATTTTGTGATCACTATTACCCAAGTGACCCCCAACCCTTATATTTGATATGCGGTCTGGCCTGTTGGATAATATTAGGTCTAGCAGTGCCCCCCTCTTGTTGGGTCTTGAACTAGTTGTGAAAGGTAATTGTCTCTCATAGTTGCCAAAAACTTATTACCTTTGCTGGAACTACAGGTTTCTGTTCCCCAATGTATTGCAGGGTAGTTGAAGTCCCCCATAATAATGACTTCTCCTTGAGTTGCTGCTTCATCTATTTGCTTTACGAGGATATTCTCTGTTGCTTCCATTATTTTAGGAGACTTATAACAAACCCCTATCAGTAATTTATTATTTATCCCCCCTCCCCTAATATCCACCCACAGAGACTCTACATCTTCATTAGATTCACAGATATCACGCAGGATGGGTTTTAAGGATGATTTTACATATAAACACACACCCCCACCTCGCTTATTTTTACGGTAATTTCTAAACAGACTATAGCCCTGTAAATTAACCGCCCAGTCGTGGCTCTCATCCAGCCATGTCTCAGATATCCCCACCATGTCATAATTATGTTCCAACAAAATTAATTCTAATTCCGCCATTTTGTTGGTGAGGCTTCTAGCATTAGTATACATGCACTTTATGTATCTCTCTGAACCTCTATTCTTTCTTAAATTATTAACTGTTCTAACCCCACCCCCCATGCCACCCCCACCCCCAATTTCATTATTTGTGCCCAGGTCTCTATCTGCACTGCCTTCCCCTCCTATAAAATGAATACCCTCCCCCCTAGTCCCTAATTTAAAGACTCCTCCAACCTTCCAGCCATTTTCTCCCCCAGCACAGCTGCACCCTCCCCATTGAGGTGCAGCCCGTCCCTAGCATAGAACCTGTAGCCAACTGAGAAGTCGGCCCAGTTCTCCAGGAACCCAAACCCCTCCTTCCTACACCAATTCTTGAGCCACTTATTAACCTCCCTAATCTCCCGTTGTCTCTCTGGTGTGGCACGTGGTACAGGCAGTATTTCAGAAAATACCACGTTGGAGGTCCTTGCTTTAAGCTTGCAGCCTAATTCCCTGAAATCGTCTTTAAGGACCTTCCACCTACCTCTAACTTTGTCATTTGTGCCAATGTGCACCATGACCGCTGGGTCCTCACCAGCCCCTCCCAGTAATCTGTCAACCCGATCAGCGATGTGTCGGACTCGAGCGCCAGGTAGGCAGCACACTGTTCGACAATCCCTGTCTTTGTGACAGATTGCCCTATCTGTTCGCCTAATAATGAGTCCCCCACTACCAGCACCAGTCTGGCCTGCCCTGCTCTCCTAATTCCCCCCTTACTGGAGCAGACACTCCCCCGGCTTTCAGAGGACATGCCTGGCTGCAGCAGTGCTACCCCTCTACTGACAACCCCCTCATCTGCCAACTTTGCAAACTTATTGGGGTGTGCCAGATCAGGACTGGCCTCCCTGGCGCTCTTCCCTCTACCCCGCTTTCTAACTGTCACCCAGCTTCCTACCTCAGTGTCCTGCAGCTCCACCTAGCATCCCCCCCTCATCTATCCCATTGAGCGTCTGCTCAGTGAGAAGAAGACTCCTTTCCATATTGTCTATGGATCTCAGTGTTGCCAGCTGCACATTTAGATCCAAAATTTGGGCTTCCAAATGCACAACGTGCTCGCATCTCACACAGCAGTATGCACCCTCGACCGGCTGTTCAAGGACTGCATACATGTGGCAAGATGTACACTGGATGGCATTGGCAATAGTGGAGCACATATCTAATGGGGATTTCACCAGACAGCAAAGATAAGTAAAAATAAATAAAAAGTATTAATAAAATATAACAGCAATTCAGTAATTCTACCCTTGGAAACTCCCTGAATCCAAAGTCACTGAATCTCAAGTCACACTTACCACCGTTCGCACTTGCGCATCGGTCACACTCAGCTCGCTCACACTCGCTGAAGCAGAAGATTTAAAGAGAGATTTTTTTTTTCTCCTTCAACAGCAAACCACCCTGCTGCTCAAATGCACTTCCAAAAAGATGTGAACATCACCAAAAACTGTAAACTATCATAGCAAGCTATAGATAGAACATGTATGAAAAAATGGGACATGTGAAAGGAGTCTTGTGTAAGAATCAGTTGTTCCAAACAATATAAGGGCTCTTTCACACGTCAGTGTTTCCGGTATCTTTGGTGACAGTTTTCACACGTACCGGAGACACTTACACAGGTAGACCCATTCAAGTGAATGAGTCTGCGCGTATATCAGTGAGTTTCCAGGGGCCGTGTGTTTATGGGCAAAACAAGCTGATATGTTCGGTTTTTTAAGAGCAGCAAGGGCCACAAATTGTCCAGCACACGTGCACACTGATGGCACATAGATGACATCCGTGTGTCATCAGTGTGACACGTACCGGAGCCTGGGAATCAGGGGTACTATTCACACTGTTCCCATGGAGCCGGGTCCAAAAGACAGCACACATTATTGTCCCCTGCTCGCGTAGCGATTAGCATGAGCAGTGGACAATGTTGAGAGTTGTATTCAACTGATAACAGCGAGAGCAGGCGGCCACTGATGAGAGTATTCATCAGCTGCCACTTGCACTACAAATAAATAAATGGGAAAAAATTGACGTGGGTTCCCCTGCATTTTTTATAACCTGTCAGGCAAAACTGACAGCTGCGGGCTGCAAACCTCAGCTGTCAGCTTTAGCAAGGCTGGTTGTCAAGAATATTACACGGTTATCAAGAATCTCTCATGGTGAACTCACTGAGCTGAGGATTGCACTGTGAGACTTTCTCTCAACATGCTGAGGTCACTGCAGTTCAGGGGCCTGGCTGGGAACGCAGCCTCAGTGACCTGCGGTAACCTCAATGACGTCACTGCTGGTCACTGACGCTGTGCTTGCAGTGGCTCATTACTCAGTGGTTTTCAGTCTGGATGGTCGCATCTTGGCACCATCCAGGTTTAAAACTATTTTTTCAAAACATGAATTATGGTGTGGGACAGAACGACGGACAGGTGAGAGATATGGTTGTTTCCTATTTTGCTTTTATTACAGGAGATGATGGCTTCAATGGAATGGGTGTTAGATGAGTATAACTGTGTTTGTTATTTTTAAATAAAAAAGGAAAAGTGTGTTTTGTTTTTATTTCAAATAAAGGACTTTATACTGTATGTATACTTTATGGCTGTGTGTTTATTTGCAAGACAACAATAGGATTAGTAAGGGATAGGACAGGAAAAGTGGGAAGAGTCAGGCAAAGTGCCAGAATTTGCACATGTAATACAACCCCTGGCAAAAATTATGGAATCACCAGCCTTGGAGGATGTTCATTCAGTTGTTTTATTTTGTTGAAAAAAAAGCAGATCACAGACATGGCACAAAACAAAAGTCATTTCAAATGGCAACTTTCTGGCTTTAAGAAACACTAAAGAAATCAAGAATAAATAATGTGGTAGTCAGTAATGGTTATTTTTTTTAACCAAGCATAGGGGAAAAATTATGGAATCACTCAAATCTGAGGGAAAAAATTATGGAATCATGAAAAACAAACAAAAAAACACTCCAACACATCACTAGTATTTTGTTGCACCACCTCTGGCTTTTACAATAGCTTGTAGTCTCTGAGGCATGGACTTAATGAGTGTCAAACAGTACTCTTCATCAATCTGGCTCCAACTTTCTCTGATTGCTCTTGCCAGATCAGCTTTGCAGGTTGGAGCCTTGTCATGGACCATTTTCTTCAACTTCCACCAAAGATTTTCAATTGGATTGAAATCCGGACGATTTGCAGACCATGACATTGACCTTATGTGTCTTTTTTCAAGGAATGTTTTCAGTTTTTGCTCTATGGTAGGATGCATTATCATCTTGAAAAATGATTTAATCATCCCCAAACATCCTTTCAATTGATGGGATAAGAAAAGTGTCCAAAATATCAACATAAACTTGTGCATTTCTTGAAGATGTAATGACAGCCATCTCCCCAGTGCCTTTACCTGACATGCAGCCCCAGGGCCGGCTCCAGGTTTTTATGGGCCCCGGGCGAAAGAGTCTCAGTGGACCCCCTTAACACAGACCACGATTCATGATGCACAGATACTGCAGAGAAATATGGGTATAGCACAACGCCAAACACTTCTCTTCTTCCATTACATGACTGATACCTATTGTAAATTGTACAATAACTCAAAAACCGCCAAATCCTCACAGCGCACAGTACTGACTGGACAGTACAGTCCTCCATACAATATTATGGGCACCACATAGTCTCCCCCTCATTACCCATATAATACCCCATGCAGGATGTCACCCCGCCATCCCCCATATAATGCTCCATACAGAATACTGGACTCAATATAATGCTCCATACAGGATACTGGTCCCCATATAATGCTCCATACAAAATATGGAGCTCTCCTCTACACTGTGCTGCATTCTGCACTGTTACGGCTCAGGAAAGGGCGCTGTGGAAAGACTCCCCATTATCATCATCATTGCCTGCCCATTATCATCATCATTGCCTGCCCATCATATCATCATTGCCTCCCTATCATTATCATTGCCTCCCCATTAATATCATCATCATCATTGCCTTCCCATTATCATTGCCTCCCCATCATCATCATTATCATTGCCTCCCCATTAATATCATCATCATTGCCTTCCCATTATCATTGCCTCCCCATCATCATCATTATCATTGCCTCCCCATTAATATCATCATCATTGCCTTCCCATTATCATTGCCTCCCATCATCATCATTATCATTGCCTCCCCATTAATATCATCATCATTGCCTTCCCATTATCATTGCCTCCCCAACATTATCATTATCATTGCCTCCCCATTAATATCATCATCATTGCCTTCCCATTATCATTGCCTCCCATCATCATCATTATCATTGCCTCCCCATTAATATCATCATCATCATTGCCTTCCCATTATCATTGCCTCCTCATCATCATCATCATCGCCTCCTCACCACCATCACTGCCTCCCCCAGGGCCCCCACCACCATCACACATACAGCACCGCAGGCAGCACTCTCTCACATACACACATAAGGCACACACACAGACACACACACGCAGACACACACACACACACGCAGGCAGGCAGACACACACACATACGCCTCACCTGTCGGCGTCCACGCGCTCTCTGCCACAGCCGGCCGCTGAATGATGACGTCATTCAGCGGCGCTGCTGTGAGAGAGGAAGCGCCGGCGCCCCCTGGAGCTCGGAGCTGCGGCAGCGGAGGCACGGGAGAGGTAAGTATTGCGCCGGCTTCTGCCGGGGCCTTGAGCAAGCGGGGGGGGCCCATTGGCGGCGCTGACACCGCTAACAGGTGCCTGGGTGCCCGACGGCGAGTGGGCCCCCGCCTGCTCAGGGCCCCGGCACTTGCCCGGATGTGCCGGGTGCTGACGCCGGCCCTGTGTAGCCCCATATCATCAATGACTGTGGAAATTTGCATGTTCTCTTCAGGCAGTCATCTTTATAAATCTCATTGGAACGGCACCAAACAAAAGCTCCAGCATCATCACCTTGCTCAATGCAGATTCTTGATTCATCACTGAATATGACTTTCATCCAGTCATCCACAGTCCACGATTGCATTCCTTAGCCCATTGTAACCTTGCTTTTTTTGTTTAGGTGTTAATGATGGCTTTCATTTAGCTTTTCTGTATGTAAATCCCATTTCTTTTAGGCGGTTTCTTACAGTTCGGTCACAGACGTTTTTTCCAGTTTCCACCCATTGGTTCCTCATTTGTTTTGTTGTGCATTTCCTGTTTTGGAGACATATTGCTTTAAGTTTCTGGTCTTGACACTTTGATGTCTTCCTTGGTCTACCAGTATGTTTGACTTCAACAACCTTCCCATGTTGTTTGTATTTGGTCCAGATTTTAGACACAGCTGACTGTGAACAACCAACATCTTTTGCAACATTGCGTGATGATTTACCCTCTGTTAAGAGTTTGATAATCCTCTCCTTTGTTTCAATTGACATCTCTCGTGTTGGAGTCATGATTCATGTCAGTCCACTTGGTGCAACAGCTCTCCAAGGTGTGATCACTCCTTTTTAGATGCAGACTAATGAGCAGATCTAATTTGATGCAGGTGTTAGTTTTGGGAATGAAAATTTACAGGGTGATTCCATAATTTCTTCCCTCAGAATTGAGTGATTCCATAATTTTTTCCCCTATGCTTGGTTAAAAAAATAACCATTACTGACTACCACATTATTTGTTCTTGACTTTCTTTAGTGTTTCTTAAAGCCAGAAAGTTTTCATTTGAAATGACTTCAGTTTTGTGTCATGTCTGTGATCTGCTTTTTTTCAACAAAATAAAACAACGGAATGAACATCCTCCAAGGCAGGTGATTCCATAATTTTTGCCAGGGGTTGTAGATGCGCCTTTTCTGAACGGCTGCTGGCTACTATTTTTAGGCTGGGGGGCCAATATCTATGGCCCCTTACCAGCCTGAGAATACCAGCCCCCAGCTGTCAGCTTTAGCTTGGCTGGTTGTCAAAAATGGGGGGGATCCCACGCCGTTTTTTAAAATTATTTATTTAAATAATTTAAAAGAACAGCATGAGGACCCCTCTATTCTTGATAACCAACCTTGCTAAAGCTGACAGCTGAGGGTTGCAGTCTACAGCTGGAAGTTTTGCCTGGCTGGTTATCAAAAATACAGTGGTATTCAAGACAATTTTTTTTCATTTAATTATTTATAGCGTCAGCCAGGGCCGGCGTCAGCACCCGGCATACCCGGGCAAGTGGCGGGGCCCTGAGCAGGTGGGGGGCCCACTTGCCATTGGGCACCCCGGCGCCCATTAGCGGTTGTCAGCGCCGCCACTGGGCCCCCCGCTTGCTCAGGGCCCTGGCAGCAGCCGGCGCAATACTTACCTCTCCCCGTGCCTCCGCTGCCGCAGCTCCGGGCTCCAGGGGGCGCCTGCGCCGGTGCTTCCTCTCTCACAGCAGCGCCGCTGAATGACGTCATCATTCAGCGACCGGCTGTGGCAGAGAGCGCACAGATGCCGGACAGGTAAGGTGTGTGTGTGTGTGTCTGCGTGTGTGTGCCTGCCTGCGTGTGTGTATGTGAGAGAGTGCTGCCTGCGGTGCTGTATGTGTGATGGTGGTGGGAGGAGGCAGTGATGGTGGTGAGGAGAGGCAGTGATGGTGGTGAGGATGATGGGGAGGCAATGATAATGGGAAGGCAATGATGATAATGATGTTAATGGGGAGACAATGATAATGATGATGATGGGGAGGCAATGATAATGGGAAGGCAATGATGATGATGATATTAATGGGGAGGCAATGATAATGATGATGATGGGGAGGCAATGATAATGGGAAGGCAATGATGATGATGATATTAATGGGGAGGCAATGATAATAATGATGATGGGAAGGCAATGATGATTATGATATTAATGGGGAGGTAATGATGATGATAGGGAGGAAATGATGATGATGATGGGCAGGCAATGATGATGATGAGGAGGCAATGATGATGATAATGGACAGGCAATGATGATGTTAATGGGGAGTCTTTCCACAGCGCCCTTTCCTGAGCCGTAACAGTGCAGAACGCAGCACAGTGTAGAGGAGAGCTCCATATTTTGTATGGAGCATTATATGTGGTACAGTATTCTGTATGGAGCATTATATTGAGTCCAGTATTCTGTATGGAACATTATATGGGGGATGGAGGGGTGACATCCTGCATGAGGTATTATATGGGTGATGAGCCTGTAGACTGTGAGCCCTCGCGGGCAGGGTCCTCTCTCCTTCTGTACTTGTGTGTCCCTTGTCTAGCCACGTTTATTGTACCTGTCTATATTTTCCCTTTTCATATGTAAAGCGCCATGGAATAAATGGCGCTATATAAATGTGTAATAATAATAATAATAATTAGGGGGAGACTATGTGGTGCCCATAATATTGTATGGAGGACTGTACTGTCCAGTCTGTACTGTGCGCTGTGAGGATTTGGCGGTTTTTGAGCTATTGTACAATTTACAATAGGTATCAGTCATGTAATGGAAGAAGAGAAGTGTTTGGCGTTGTGCTATACCATATTTCTCTGCAGTATCTGTACATCATGAATCGTGGTCTGTGTTAAGGGGGCCCACTGAGACTCTTTCGCCCGGGGCCCATAAAAACCTGGAGCCGGCCATGGCGTCAGCGCTAGCTGATGAATACTCCCGTCAGTCTCCCCCTGCTCTCGCTGTTATCATTTGACTACAACTAGCAACATTGTCCCCTGCTCGCGGTGATCGCTGCCCGAGCAAGGTACAATGAAGTCATCTGTCTTCGGTACCCGATGCCGGGGAACAGTGTGAACAGTACAGCTGATTCCCAGGCGTCGGTATGTGTGATACTGATGAGGCACACAGTTGCCACACATGTTAAACACACGTACACTGATATCTCCAGTACTGGTCGGATGAAAGAGCTCTAAAGTTGTAAAGGATGGTAGACAAGATCAGGGGCGTAACTAGGAACGGCAGGGCCCCACAGCAAACTTCACAATGGGCCCCCCCCCCTCGCGCGCGTTGCCAATCCCGGTCTACCCAAGTTGTGTTAAGAAAGATACCTTTATTATCCAAAATTAGAGGTTTTTGGAGTAATGATAGTGAAATAACAGAAAAGAACCAACTCCCAGGAAGCAACTGAGGTAGTGACGAAGGTAGGCTTTCTCCAGAGTAAATATGTGAAGAAACTTGTAATCCAGCCTGCAAATTGCTTTCAAAACGGATGATTTATTCAGTAGAACAACAGTCCGGTATACAGAATAATCTAAGATTGTTCTGTATACCGTACTTCTGCACCACGCCCACACCAATTACACATGTGAGGAGTGACAGCCTCAGCTCTGCTACATGTGAGGAGTGACAGACTCAGTTCTGCTACATGTGAGGAGTGACAGCCTCAGCTCTGCTACATGTGAGGAGGAACAGTCTCAGCTCTGCTACATGTGAGTAGGGACAGTCTCAGCTCTGCTACATTCGAGGAGTGACAGCCTCAGCTCTGCTACATGTAAGGAGTGACAGCCTCATCTCTGCAACATGTGAGGAGTGACAGCCTCAGCTTTGCTACTTGTATAGCAAAGCTGAGGCTGTCACTCCGCGCATGTAGCAAAGATGAGGCTGTCACTCCTCGCATGTAGCAGAGCTGAGGTTGCTACTTGTCACATGTAGCAGAGCTGAGGTTGTTACTTGTCACATGTAGCAGAGCTGAGGTTGTTACTTGTCACATGTAGCAGAGCTGAGGTTGTTACTTGTCACATGAGCAGAGCTGAGGTTGTTACTTGTCACATGAGCAGAGCTGAGGTTGCTACTTGTCACATGTAGCAGAGCTGAGGTTGTTACATGTAGCAGAGCCGAGGTTGCTACTTGTCACATGTAGCAGAGCTGAGGTTGTTACTTGTCACATGTAGCAGAGCCGAGGTTGCTACTTGTCACATGTAGCAGAGCTGAGGTTGTTACTTGTCACATGAGCAGAGCTGAGGTTGTTACTTGTCACATGAGCAGAGCTGAGGTTGCTACTTGTCACATGTAGCAGAGCTGAGGTTGTTACTTGTCACATGTAGCAGAGCCGAGGTTGCTACTTGTCACATGTAGCAGAGCTGAGGTTGTTACTTGTCAAATGTAGCAGAGCTGAGGTTGTTACTTGTCACATGTAGCAGAGCTGAGGTTACTTGTCACATGTAGCAGAGCTGAGGTTGCTACTTGTCACATGTAGCAGAGCTGAGGTTGCTACTTGTCACATGAGCAGAGCTGAGGTTGTTACTTGTCACATGAGCAGAGCTGAGGTTGTTACTTGTCACAAATAGCAGAGCTGAGGTTGCTACTTGTCACAAGTAGCAGAGTTGAGGTTGTTACTTGTCACATGTAGCAGAGCTGAGGTTGCTACTTGTCACATGTAGCAGAGCCGAGGTTGCTACTTGTCACATGTAGCAGAGCTGAGGTTGCTACTTGTCACATGTAGCAGAGCTGAGGTTACTTGTCACATGTAGCAGAGCTGAGGTTGCTACTAGTCACATGAGCAGAGCCGAGGTTGCTACTTGTCACATGTAGCAGAGCCGAGGTTGCTACTTGTCACATGTAGCAAAGCTGAGGTTGCTACTTGTCACATGTAGCAGAGCTGAGGTTACTTGTCACATGTAGCAGAGCTGAGGTTGCTACTTGTCACATGAGCAGAGCTGAGGTTGCTACTTGTCACATGAGCAGAGCTGAGGTTGCTACTTGTCACATGAGCAGAGCTGAGGTTGTTACTTGTCACATGAGCAGAGCTGAGGTTGTTACTTGTCACATGAGCAGAGCTGAGGTTGCTACTTGTCACATGTAGCAGAGCTGAGGTTGTTACTTGTCACATGTAGCAGAGCCGAGGTTGCTACTTGTCACATGTAGCAGAGCTGAGGTTGTTACTTGTCAAATGTAGCAGAGCTGAGGTTGTTACTTGTCAAATGTAGCAGAGCTGAGGTTACTTGTCACATGTAGCAGAGCTGAGGTTGCTACTTGTCACATGTAGAAGAGCTGAGGTTGCTACTTGTCACATGTAGCAGAGCCGAGGTTGCTACTTGTCACATGTAGCAGAGCTGAGGTTGTTACTTGTTACATGTAGCAGAGCTGAGGTTGTTACTTGTTACATGTAGCAGAGCTGAGGTTGCTACTTGTCACATGTAGCAGAGCTGAGGTTGTTACTTGTCACATGTAGCAGAGATCAGGGTGTCACTCGTCACTTGTAGCAACCATGAGGCTGTTACTGGGCCAGGGGGAGGCTACTGGTGACTGAGGTCCCGTGCCCAACAGGGCCCAGGGGGAGGTTAGTGGTGACTTGAGGCTTGCGTCAAACAGGGCCCAGGAGCCCGAGGCCCTGTTGGAATGCGGGCCCCTTGCTACCTGGGCCCTGTGTTGAATGTGGGCCCCCTGCACTGCAGCCTGGGGCCTGTTGAATGTGGGCCCTGTTAGATCCTGCCTGCACCTGCCCTCCCAGTCACCATTGAGCAGCCAAGCCTCTTCTCACTGTTGAGAGACTCACGGTACTCACCCTGCTCGCCCGGGCTTCCACCTGCTTGTCCAGTCAGTCTGCTGCTTCATGTGGTCTGCCTGGCCGTCTGCTGTCCTCCCCCACATGCACACACGCTGTGACAGACGGACCATAATGCACTGGGCCGCAGCTTAAAGCTACAGTGCTCATTTCTGTTCGCTGTCTGCATTTACAACACTGTAGTGTCTCTTTAAAACAACACAGTGTTGTTATGCATCAGCGTTCAGAGTCAGAAGCCTGAACAAAATGTTGGGAGGGGGCCCGAGCGCGGATCCATTTGCCAGCGTGCTCGGGCCCCCCTTTTTGCTCCTAAATCACAGGGCAGCTGCAGCAGGGACGGGCCCCCTTCTAGCCCGGGCCCTGTGGCAGCTGCTTCCCCTGCTTCCACTATAGTTCCGCCCCTGGACAAGATGCATACGTTCAGTGTGACTTCCAGGGATTTATTATAGCAAAATCCAAGCTAAGTAATGATACCACAAACTTCTTTAGAAGCGACAATATTTACAAATTCTGTAATGTTTCCTGCAGCAATATGCTATCAGGACAAATCATAAAAACGGCCACAGATAGCTGTCCTGACAACTAGACTCCTTATTGTCACAGAAAATGCTGCACAGAGTCAGACTGTGTATGAGCTGTAGAGGTACTGGCAGGCCCAGATTCCCGGTGGGCCGGCGGCTCTGAATTACAAAATGGGCCACCGGCCCTTTAAAACTTCTGACTAGGCCCTATGTGCGCTCGCGCTCTGTTGGTGCACACACTGATAAGGGCCGCCGCGGCGCACGTCAGTGTGTGAGCTCGGCCGCTGCCCTCATCAGTGCGGGCAAGCAGGAGAGTGCGCGCACACAGGGCCTAGTCAGAAATTTGAAAAGGCCACCTCGGCTCGCACAGGACACCTCTCTGCTCTCTTTGTCTGACGCTGGCGTGAAAGCTCCTGTGCTCTTGCCCTGAACGTTTTGCCCAGAGAGCCCCGGATGCCTCTGATTGGCGAGTGCTCCTGTCCTCCTGTGCAGCTCGACTCTGAGGAAGAGAGCCAGCAGCAATCAAGGTGAAAGGTCAGCAATACCTACCTGTGTGTGCGTAGCTGCTCCCAAGGAGAGATAAGTTCATATCAGCTCAGTGACAGCTTCTCCGGCTCTCATCTGCTATCCCTATAGAGCAGGGGCAGGGAATCTTTTTTCTACCAAGGGCCATTTTGATATTTATACCATCCTTCGGGGGCCGTACAAACTTCGCCCACAAAGTTCATCCTGACTCTGGCACTGGTGTCAGGACATAATCTTTCATTGCATGCCCTTCAGTGTTCAGTAGTGAACACTGCGTGTATCTGCTAACAGAGCAAGAAGAAATTAATGAGCTGGTGGCAATCAAAATACAGCTCCCTGCCAAAGCGGTCCTGAGAATCTGCCCGGGGACCAGATAAAAGGTAATCGAGGGCCGTAAATGGCCCTGGGGCCTGAGGTTCCCCACCACTGCTATAGAGAGTAAAGACCAGGGATGTGTTTCGGACAGTACTGCTGTGAGCAGGAGAAGCCGAATAGCTGCACGTGGACATTAGCCTCCCCTGCACCACAGAGGAGAGTGTGTGTGAGGCTGTGTGTGTGAGGCTTTGTATGTGTGAGGCTGTGTGTGTGAGGCTGTGTGTATGTGTGAGGTTGTGTGTATGTGTGAGCTGTGTGATACGTGTGTGAGGTGTGTGATACATGTGTGAGGTGTGATACGTGTGTGCGGTGTGTGAGATCTGTGATACGTGTGTGAGGTGTGTGATACGTGTGTGAGGTGTGTGATACATGCGTGTGTGTGATCGTGAGCTGTGTGCGTGTGTGAGCTGTGTGACACATACGTGTGTGAGCTGTGTGTGTGTGAGCTGTGTGTGTGAGCTACTTGTGTGTGTGAGCTGTGTTATACATGCATGTGTGATATGTGTGAGCTGTGTGTGTGTGAGCTGTGAGGCTATGTGCACACGTTGCGGAATTGCCATGGAAATTTCCGCGGCAATTCCGCACCTCCCTGCCGCGGGAAATCCGCATATTATAGGTATGCGTATTCCCGCTAAACACTAGCGTTTTGCAAGCGGAATTAGCTTGCAGAACGCTAGCGTTTTACAAGCTATCTGACAGGTTGGTCACACGAGTCAAACAAGTGTTTGACTCGTGTGACCAACTTTTTACTATTGATGCCGCCTATGCTACATCAATAGTAAAAAGATCTAATGTAAAAATAATAAAAAAAAATAAATAAATAATGATATTCTCACCTTCCGGCGGCCCCGCAGCTTTCCCGCCTCTCAGAGACGCTCCCGGCAAGTTCCGTTCCCAGGAGTCCTTTGCGGCAATCATCCCGATGACGTAGCATCTCGCGAGACCGCTACGTCATCTGGGAGATCTCGCAATGCACTCCTGAGAACGCGATTGGCGGGAGCGTCGCTGAGAGGCGGGACAGCTGCGGGGGCCGCCGGAAGGTGAGAATATCATTATTTTTTATTTTAATTATTGTTTTTACATGGATATGGTACCCAGGGCTTGGAGGAGAGTCTCCTCTCCTCCAGACCCTGGGTACCATCCGCACATGAACCGCTTACTTTCTGCATGGTGGGCACAGCCACATGCAGAAAGTAAGCGGTTCAATGCATTCCTATGGCGGCGGAATCGCCGCGGTTCCGCAAAAAAGAATGAGCATGCTGCGGATTCTCCCGCGATGCGATTCCGCCGTGGAAAAACCCGCAGCATGTGCACAGCATTGCGGAATCTCATAGGCCTTAATGAGTTGTATTGTGTAAGCGGTTTTGCCGCGGTTTCGCGGCGTTTCCGCCGTGAAAAACCGCGGCAAAACCGCTAAAAAACCGCAACGTGTGCACATAGCCTGAGTGTGAGAGTGAGCTGTGTGTGTGAGCTACTTGTGTGTGTGAGCTGTGATACATGCGTGTGTGAGCTGTGTGTGTGTGAGCTGTGTGATACGTGTGTGTATGAGATGCGTGTGTGATACGTGTGAGCTGTGTGTGTGAGCTGTGTGATACGTGTGTGTGTGAGATGCGTGTGTGATACGTGTGAGTTGTGTGTGTGTGAGCCAGGGGCATACATAGAAATCATGGGGCCCCATAGCAAAAGTCTGAATGGGGCCCCCCCCACACCTGCAATGCATGCAGGGCCCTCTCCACACTCCACAGTGAGTGCAGCCGGGCCCCACTTCCTAAGGTGCAAAGTGCAGCCAGAGCCATTGTAAATGTAAAGTTCCAGCACAGTGAGTGGACACATTTAACAAAAAAAAATCCACCCCGTCCCCTAGCCAGCTCACCAACTTGTGTGTGTGTCCATGTGCTGCTCTCTGGCTGCCAGGAGGCATTGCGTTCTTATGCAAATCCAGCCAGAGACTTCAGCCAACTTCTGACCAGGAAACAAGGAAAGGGGAGCTTCAAGGGGTATACAGTGGCCGGCGGCCGTCGCTTACATTTAATTAAAGGAGATAGTACTGTGTCAGCACAGCACAGCTGCCAAAACGCAGCGGCCGTCGTGGGCCCCCTCACCTGTCTGGGCCCCATAGCAGCTGCGTGGTCTGCTACTATTGACGGTACGCCACTAGTGTGAGCTGTGTGATACATGTGTGAGATACGTGTGTGTGAGCTGTGTGATACGTGTGTGTGTGTGAGATACGTGTGTGTGAGCTGTGTAATGCGTGTGTGAGATACGTGTGTGTGTGTAAAGTGTATTATCATCTTGATTAATGCATATTTTGTATTGTTCATATTTGGACTGTTAGTGATAGTAGCCATGCAACATAGAAGGAATAAGGTCCAGCCAGCCATCACAGCAGGACACCACAGCATCGGGCTGAAGCAGATGAGGGAGCCAATAGTGGTTCCAGGATGTGGCAACTAATCGCATGGGCAGATACCCTGAGAACCGGGGCGAAACGGCCAGGGGAACCCACAGATGCAGTGAGTACAGATTGTGAAGAAGCGGTGCTAGCGCAGGGGACAGTTCAGAAGGGCAGGATTCTCTTCCAGGGTCTTTTGACTACAGGAACTAATGATCTTGTGTCTGGGGCGAAACAGACCGAGGGATGCATATCCGTAGCAGAGCTGAATAGAGAGAATGCTGAGGAACTGTCATGTGTAACCATAAAAGAAGTGCAAGGAAAGAAAAGGAACATTGTTATGTAAAGCCTGCGGTAAAGAATATGAAGACTTTGGATGTCCTGTGTAATGAACCTAGTAAAGAAGTTCTTGTTGAAGTTGAAACGGACTGTGTCTCAGTTTATGCTGCTCAACTTGGTCAGGGTCTCCCACAGCATAGGGGAGACCCAGAAAGAGCTGGACCTGAAGGTACAGG
Organism: Oophaga sylvatica; assembly: GCA_033576555.1. Lineage (NCBI taxonomy): Eukaryota > Metazoa > Chordata > Amphibia > Anura > Dendrobatidae > Oophaga > Oophaga sylvatica. The sequence goes on along the minus strand of JARQOD010010603.1, from coordinate 7,363 downwards.
TGTGCTGAATAAGGAGGAATATGTTCCTGTGAGGGAAGGCCAGGACACAGAAGCACAGGTCTCCTCGGCCATGACTACGGTCCTGGCCGACCCTTACAATTGCATACAATGCAGGAAGACAAACCTTATATTGGTGGTCAAGATTTTTTAATTAATGTAAATGAACATAGAATACAGAAATTCCCAAGAGGCATTACTAATTATTCAGATCCCACTGACCAGGTCATGAACTTGTCTCTTAGTGGAATCTCTACCCTACTGAGATAAATTGCTTGCTTTATCTACCATAAGAGGATACTCTGTGTTGTATTTAGGGCCATGTGATGAATAGTGGGGGGTGAGTGATATGGGGTAAATAGTGGCACCAAAGAACTTGTAGTTTGGAGACCCAAACAAATACAAAGACAGCAGTATTAGGATGTATTAGACTCGGTCCACACTGCAGCCCATGTGCCCAGGAGGTATACGCCTGATAGTCAGCACAGTCAGCCTAGATGAAAGAGGCATTTGTCCACCATATGTACTCAGTGTAAATAAATGTATGTCGCATGCCATACGTTTCTCAGCATGCGACATCTGGTGCATGGTTGATCACCTATGACAACATTACAGTATACATTGGGAAAAACTCCCACCCTATACTGTAGGTTAGGTGCACAGACACAATTTTCTTTAGACCTAATTTTTTTTACATTTGTGAGGGTAACAGAAGAAAATGAACAATACATTTTGTTCTACAATTTCTCCTGAGTACGCCGATACCCCATATGTGGAGGAAATCTACTGTTTTGGCACATGGCAGGGCTCGGAAGGGAAGGAACGACATTTGACTTTTTGAATCTAAAATATGCTGGAATAATTAGCGGTTGCCATGTTAGGATTGGAGAGCCCCTGTGTACCTAATCAGTGGAAACCCCCCACAAGTGACACCATTTTAGAAACTAGACACCTTATGGAACTTATCTAGATGTGTATTGAGCACCATGAACCCACAGGTGCTTCACAGAAGTTTATAGCATAGAGCCGTGGAAAATAAAAAAAATCACATTTTTTCCAAATAAATCTTTTTTAGCTACAATTTTTGTATTTTCACAAGGGCAAAAGGAGAAAATGGACCCCAAAGTTTGTTGTGCAATTTCTCCTGAGTTCACCGATACCCCATATGTGGTTGAAAACTACTTTTGAGGCACAGTGCAAAGCTCAGAAGGGAAGTAGCGCCATATTACAGTGCTGCACTTGTTTGAGGGTATCATGTTACATTGACAAAGCCCCTGAGGTGCCAGAACAGCAGAACCACCCATAAGTTACCCCACTTTACCAATTAAACCAATCAATGAATCCATTTAGGTGTGCAGTGATTATATTGACACCACAGGTGTGTCACAAACTTTTATACCATTGGGCAGTGAAGAAAAAATAATTTACATTTTTACTACCAAGAAATACCCCATTTGTGGCTGTATAGTACTACTTTGCCATATGGAGAGACACAGGAGGGACAGAGCGCTATTTGCCTCCTGGAGCGCAGATTTTCCTAGACTAGTTTGTGGATACCATGTAAAGAGCCACTAAGTGCTAGAAAAGCAGAATCCCCCTTAAGTGACCCCATTTTGGAAATTATAACTCTTTGGGATTTTTTCTACAGATGTAGTGACTACATGGGTGTTTTCCAGAAACAGGCAGCAGTGAATATTGCTGAGTGAAAATTGCAAATTGTCGTTGTAGCGACCAGTACATTATGCCCAGTCCGTGCTTCTGGAGACACACGCATGTAAATTAGGCAGGCTGTCATCACTACAGAAATGCCAGACATGTGGGTGCTAAATGTTGTTTAGGCACACTGGTGCTCAGAAGCGAAGGGGGCATTTGGATTTGGGAGCGGAGAATTTGCTGAATTTCTTTTGGCGAGTGAGGAGCCATTTTGCTTTTCCAGAGCCTTTGTGCTACTTGCAACGTGGAAGCCCCTTATATTTCCCTTAACAGATGACAGTTCTGAATGAGGGCTTGCTTTTTTGTGGATTGAGTTGAAGCTTTTATTGGGAACATTTTACTTAATGTTTGAGATCACAATTATCTGGCTCTCTACGCTGACCACTTACTTTGGGGTTTTCATCTAAATCGCTGAGTGACGTGATTCAGATGAAACCTCCGAGGGATCCATTCACTATAATGAGGCAGCAGATTACTCTGGACTCCGTCTGGCCTCTGTTCCATGGTGTCTTTCTTTTCAGAAGTGCACAAAACTGTGGCCGATGACACTTTTATGCAATCCTAAAAAGACGGACACCACTGGATCGCAGGTCAGACGGCGTCCACAGTGCCTCCATCTGCCTCATTATAAGGAATTTTCTGCTGGGGGTTCAGTCTGAATCACGTATTTCAGAGATTTACATGGAATCCTCAGTGTAAGTACTCAGCGCAGAGCGCAGGATAAATGTGAACCAAGCCATACTGCGATCTTTGAGAGGCCGAATGAAAAAAATCAATAGAGGGGGCCATACACAGTATTAAGAAATAGGGTATGTGAACTTTTGATCAGGGTCATTTGGATGTTTTGGGTTGTCATTATGATTTAAAAAGAGAAAACACAGTAGTGTGACAATAAATGGCTTCAACCAACCACTAACCATGACTGGAGAAAAAGTGTTGGTGTTATCATTCATATTCTCTGAAAAAAGGCCAAGAAAGCAAAAATTCTGCCCGGGTATGTAAACTTTTGAGCAAAATTGTATATGCTGCCCAATCCATGGGCAGTATGTATTAGACACCGGCTGTATAAACTCAGTCATTTATGTTTGACTTTGAAACGCTGCATCGTTTCAAAGAAAAACGTACTTCAAAGCTGCTGGGGATCGAGTCGTGTTATAGACTTTTCCTTGCTGACTGCCTGCCGAAGACAGAGCCATGTTATGGACTTCTCCCTGCCCGCTGCCCTAGATTGACAGGACTCTGCTTTTATGCCCACATAGGCAGGGACCTGCAAGTCCACGGTTTTTGAAGTATGTTTTTCTCTGAAACGCCATAGCTTCTTAGGCCTCTTTCACATTTCCGGCGGGCGCCTGGCGGCGTCCCCGGCATTTTGCCGCAGCGCCGCATCTGAAAATCTGATGCGCCGCATGCGGCTTTTTTCGCATTGACATGCATTAGCGCCGGATGGCGCCGCATGTCAATGCGTTGCATGCGGTTTTGTCCGGATGCGGCGCAAATGTACATTGCGGCGTCCGGAAAAAACGCTGCATGTAACGTTTTTTGTTTTTGCTGGATGGTTTCTGATCTCTCCAAGCATCAGAAACCATCCGGCAAAAAACCGCATTTTGGCCGCCGGAAGTGTGAAAGGTTTTCAGATGCGGCGCTGCGGCAAAATGCCGGGGGCGCCGCCAGGCGCCCGCCGGAAATGTGAAACTAGCCTTAGAGTCACACATACCTGAGATCACACAGCCTGTGCCTGATACAGACTGTCCACAGATTCGGCAGCATGTATCGGCTGCCAGGCTCCATTTAAGCCAGATTCCTACTACTGTATTTCACAGTTTGTGTACGAAACGCAGGTCTCTTGACTATAACTCAACAGCCTCATATATGCCTCATTAATTTATTAACTACTAGTGATCCCTAAATTGTCCAGTGGATGATTATGCATTATATGCATTAAGCATATACATATGAAAGCTCCCATCTCTCAGGTATAGAAGTGTGTTCTTTTTGTCACATCAGGGAGGTATGCATTGCTATATATTTTTTCTATCTGTATCAGATTGCATAGTGCTATTCTATACAAAAGAATCTCACAAAAATGAATAGAGGGAAAGTAAGCAGAACGAGTGGCATTCTTCAGATGCTTACACCAGAGGCACTGTATATATCAAACTTGTTTCCTGACATATTGCCAACATACATTGCGGGTCTAGAGCAATTAGACCCTAATAAGTGACATGAGGCAAATGGAGGCCATATTACATTTCACACTGAGGACCGGGAGCCTTTTGTTATACTTTTGACTATATCATTGGTAATATCCTGCAGTTTGAAGCAGTTGCCATAAAAAGGTTCAGCATTCACTTATTGTTTGAGAATTCACAATGTTTGCCATCGTGTGCATCCGTCTTTTACCTAACAAATGTGCTAATAGATGGCTCTTATCCCAAACAACTAATGAGCATGCTGAAAACATATGACGGCTTTATATATGTTTTCTTCCCCACAATTCTAAGACAACAACAGTTTGGTTATTTACTGAAACAAATTGGAGCAAGTAAACTATGGTACTTAAATTGTGGGTTGTAAATGGAACATAACATGCAGGTACAGACAAACCATGTCTGGTGGCCAATGTCAGACATATTCGGGTATTTGGTGGGCGACCCCAGGACTTTATTATACTGCTTGAATGTTTTATACATATAGGTTTCTATTTTTTGTTTTGAGTGTGTAAGAAGATGGACCGGACCGGGAGTACCTCTCTTGTGCCGGTTCCGGAACTGTCGGGGCTGTCACCATTGTTGTCAGGGGGAAAGCTTTCTGACCGGACCGACCTTTAGGCCGGAGTCACACTGGCGACAAAATCGGACGACTGCAATGCGATAAAATATCGCATTGCAGTCGGACCTATGTTAATCTATGGAGCAGCTCCCAGTATCAGATTTTTTGTGGTCCGTTTTAAACGTCCGTGTGCAATCGCAGCATGCTGCGATTGTCACCGATTGTGGGTCGACTATCGCCAATGCAAGTCTATGGGAGCGATGAAAAATCTGATTACAAACGGACCACACTGTGTGACTTGCGATGAAATCGCATCGGTGTCCTTTAGAAAAGCCGGCAATTCATCCCCGGCTATACTGTAAAATCACACTGACAGCTTTAATAAAGACTAGAAAGAATAGATATATACACATAGAACACATATATATATATATATACATGTCATTGTGACATGTACATATACATATATTTATAGTTCCTAGACTTCTACATACTGTAATAGCCGCTAATTCAATTGCCGGGTTTTGTGAAATCACAGAAGCCGACATGAAATGATACATTGTTTCCACACATTTAACCATGTAATTTCATGTATTTTTATATATGTTTGAAACATACAATTACATGAGTGTATTTGTGCAAAATTTCAGACATGTAGGGGTTAATTAAAGGTGTAATTTCGTTGAAAAAAAATGCGTGGGCTCCCGCTGTATTTTCTCCACCAGACAGACAAAGCAAAGCGAGTGGGGGCAGATAATAATAGCCCAGGGAGGGTGCATTTTTTTTGTGCCCCCCCTGGCTACTAACATCTGCCCCCAGACACCCCAGAAAGGGCAAATCTATAATTAGATTCGCCCTTTCTGGCACTTTGCCCGTCTATTCCCATTGCCCTGTAGCGGTGGCGAATGGGTTAATCTCACCTTACTGTCACCTTGCAATTGAAAGGTCACCTTAAGGCAGGTTAATAATTGATAGCTGTCAATTAGACAACTATCAATTATTAATCCTATTGAAGTAAATAAAAAAACACACACACTTTAAGAATAAATAATTTTAATGAAATAAAAACACATTTTTTTGACCATATTTTATTTTACACTTAATCCATGCGAAGCCATTGATCTCCTAAAATAAAGAAAAAGAAATAAAACAACATTATTCTTACCTATTCCGCCGATCTGTCACGTCCCACGCTGTAATCCTTCACAAAGGGTTAACTAGCTTTGAGCCAAGCAGTGCAAGTAATCCTGCGTGCTCAGCTCAAAGCTCATGAATGAATAAGTTCCTCTCCTGGCGACAGGAGAGGATGTGTTTCATGAATGAAGCTTAATTGATTGTGTCCACTTTCCCTTTAGGTCAGGTCACTACAGTTAAATTGGCAATAAATCAATTAAGCTCCATTCATGAATCTATTCCTCTACTTTCGCTGGGAGAGGAAGTTATTCATTCAGGGGAATACAGGTCTGAGACAGCATTATTAGCTCTCTGCGACCTGTAACCTGTTAACCCTTTCTGATGGATTACACCGTGGGACCTGACTGTACATCGGATTGGTAAGTATAATTTTGCTTTTTTATTTTATTTTTATTACAGGAAATGGTTTTAGCAGGAAAATAAAATATGGTCAAAAACTGTGTGATTATTTAATTAAACTTATTTTTTATTAAACTGTGTGTGTTTGATTTTTCTTTCATACAATAGGATTAATAATTGATAGTTGTCTAATTGACAGCTATCAATTATTAACCTGGCTTAAAGTGACCTTTCAATTGCAAGGTCATTTTAACCCCTTATTAACCCATTCGCCACCGCTACAGGGCAATGGGAATAGACGGGCAAAGTGCCAGAAAGGGCGAATCTAATTATAGATTTGCCCTTTCTGGGGTGTCTGGGGGCAGATGTTAGTAGCCAGGGGGGGCACAAAAAAATGTACCCTCCCTAGGCTATTATTATCTGCCCTCACTCGCTTGCTTTGTCTGTCTGGTGGAGAAAATACAGCGGGAGCCCACGCATTTTTTTTCAACTAATTTACACCTTTAATTAACCCCTACATGTCTGAAATTTAGCACACATATACTCATGTAATTGTATGTTTCAAACATATATAAAAATACATGAAATTACATGGTTAACTGTGTGGAAACAATGTATCATTTCATGTCGGCTTCTGTGATTTCACTGAAGCCGGCAATTGAATTAGCGGCTATAACAGTATGTAGAAGTGTAAGAATTATAAATATATGTATATATATATGTCACAATGACATATATATATATATATATATATATATATATATGTGCTCTATGTGTATATATCTATTCTTTCTTTTGGCATTTAAATACTATTCTTTTGGATCCATTATATGTCAGTTTTGCAAGCCTGCGAGAAAATCTCGCAAGTCGGATGAAAATCGGATGTTACAAGGTACACACACATGCGATTAAATCGCATCTTTGAAGGAAAATCGGATGCCAGAAGGATGTGTGATGTTTTTATTTTGATCCGATTGTCGACCGTCTAAAACGGACCGATTTTTTGTGGTTGTGTGTGACTCCAGCCTTACACTCGACAGCAGGGGGCGTGACAAGGATAAAAAATGCTGTGCACGGGAAAGTGAGGAGAGACTTGGCGGGAAGACTGAGCGCGCAGCAGGGGAAGGTTAGCGCTCTCTCCCGTGAGCAACGTGTTAGCGCAGGCCTGCGCTTGAGATACCCTGCATGCGGGTGTACTGATTGCTGGCAGCAATCTGCCATGTGCCTGCTGTCTCTCGTGACCGAAAGTCTGATACGCCCCGGGACGGTGAACACTGCGCGCATCCCGCCTAAGACAGACTTTGTGACTCACCTAGAACTTTGTTATTCCTCACCTGCAATCACTTCCAAG
>JARQOD010010602.1:0-26682 GCA_033576555.1 Oophaga sylvatica | reverse complement strand
CCCCACTTGCCACCGCACTAGTGTAAATGGGTAGAGCTGAGAAACGTGCCAGAATCGGCACATCTAATGAATAATAAATAAATAAATAATAATTAATTATATAATAATAACAATAAAAAATAATAATAAATAAATATAATTAACCCCTTAACGACCAAGCCATTTTGTAGGTTAAAGACCAGGCCAATTTTTACATTTCTGACCACTGTCTCTTTATGAGGTTATAACTCTGGAACGCTTCAACGGATCTTGGCGATTCTGAGATTGTTTTCTCGGACATATTGTACTTCATGATAGTGGTAAAATTTCTTCAATATAACTTGCGTTTATTTATGAAAAAAATGGAAATATGGCAAAAATTTTGAAAATTTTGCAATTTTCAAACTTTTAATTTTTATGCCATTAATCAGAGAGATATGTCACAAAAATTAGTTAATAAATAACATGTCCCACATGTCTACTTTTCTCAGCACAATTTTGGAACCAAAATTTTTTTTTGTTAGGAAGTTATAAGTGTTAAAAGTTGACCAGCAATTTCTCATTTTTCCAACAAAATTTACAAAATCATTTTTTTAGGGGCCACCCACATTTGAAGTGAATTTGAGGGGTCAATATGACAGAAAATACCCAAAATTGACACCATTCTAAAAATTGCACCCCTCAAAACGTGTTCAAGCCACATTCAAGAAGTTTATTAACCCTTTAGGTACTTCACAAGAATTGAAGCAATGTGGAAGAAAAAATTAACATTAACTTTTTTTCCAAAATTTTCTTTCGACACAATTTTTTAAAATTTTGTCAAGGGTATCAGTAGAAAATGAACCACAATATTTGTTGTACAATTTCTCCTGAGTACTCGATACCCCATGTGTGGGGGTAAACCACTATTTGGGCGCATGGCAGAGCTCTGAAGGGAAGCAGCGCCATTTGACTTTTTTGGCTGGAATTGAGATTGGACGCCATGTCGCATTTGGAGAGTCCCTGTGTGCCTAAACAGTGGAAACCCCCCACAAGTGACCCCATTTTGGAAACTAGACCCCAAGTAAAATTATCTAAATGTGTTGTGAGAGCTTTTAACCCCCAAGGGCTTCACAGAAGGTTATAACGTAGAGCCGTAAAATTAAAAAATCATGTTTTTTCCACAAAAATGATCTTTTCATCCCAATTTTTATTTTCCAAAGTATAAAAGGACCCAAAAGTTATTGTGCAATTAGTCCTGAGTACGCTGATACCCCATATGTGGGGGTAAACCACTATTTGGGTGCATGGCAGAGCTCGGAAGGGAAGCAGCGCTATTTGACTTTTTTGGCTGGAATTGAGATTGGACGCCATGTCGCATTTGAAGAGTCCCTGTGTGCCTAAACAGTGGAAACCCCCCACAAGAGACCCCATTTTGGAAACTAGACCCCCCAAGTAACTTATCTAAATGTGTAGTGAGAGCTTTGAACCCCCAAGGGCTTCACAGAAGGTTATAACGTAGAGCCGTAAAATTAAAAAATCATGTTTTTTCCACAAAAATGATCTTTTCATCCCAATTTTTATTTTCCAAAGGATAAAAGGACCCCAAAAGTTATTGTGCAATTAGTGCTGAGTACGCTGATACCCATATGTGAGGGTAAACCACTATTTGGATGCATGGCAGAGCTCGGAAGGGAAGCAGCGCCATTTGACTTTTTTGGCTGGAATTGAGATTGGACGCCATGTCGTATTTGGAGAACCCTGTGTGCCTAAACAGTGGATACCCCCACAAGTAACCCCATTTTGGAAACTAGACCCCCCAAGGAACTTATCTAGATGTGTGGTGAGAGCTTTGAACCCCCAAGGGCTTCACAGAAGGTTATAACGTAGAGCTGTAAAATTAAAAAATCATATATTTTCCACAAAAATGATCTTTCCACCCCCAATTTTTATTTCCAAAGGGTAAAAGGACCCCAAAAGTTATTGTGCAATTTGTCCTGAGTACGCTGATACCCCATATGTGGGGGTAAACCACTATTTTGACGCATGGCAGAGCTGGAAAGGGAAGGAGCGCCTTTTTCAAATGCAGATTTTGATGGAATGGTCTGCGGGTGTCATGTCACGTTTGGAGAGCCCCTGATGTGCCTAAACAGTAGAAACCCCCCACAAGTGACTCCATTTTGGAAACTAGACCCCCAAGAAACTTATCTAGATGTGTGGTGAGCACTTTGAACCCCCAAGTGCTTCACAGAAGTTTATAACGTAGAGCCGTGAAAATAAAAATATATTTTTTTCCACAAAAATAATCTTTTTGCCCCCAAATTTTTATTTTTATAAGGGTAACAGGAGAAATAGGACCCCAAAAGCTATTGTGCAATTTGTCCTGAGTACGCTGATATCCCATATGTGGGGGAACCACTATTTTGACGCATGGCAGAGCTCGGAAGGGAAGGAGCACCGTTTTTAAATGCAGACTTTGATAGAATGGTCTGCGGGTGTCATGTCGCGCTTGGAGAGCCCTGATGTGCCTAAACAGTAGAAACCCCCCACAAATGACCCCATTTTGCAAACTAGACCCCCCAAGGAACTTATCTAGATGTGTGGTCAGCACTTTGAACCCCAAGAGCTTCACAGAAGTTTATAATGTAGAGCCGTGAAAATAAAAAAAATCATATTTTTTTCCACAAAAATTAACTTTTTGCCCCAAATTTTTATTTTTCTAAGGGTAACAGGAGAAATAGGACCCCAAAAGCTATTGTGCATTTTGTCCTGAGTACGCTGATACCCCATATGTGGGGGGGAACCACTGTGATCGCCTTACTGCGATCTTTGGGAGGCACAATGAACAAATCCACAAAAGGTGAAGAATTGGTTTTCTTTTTTACGCCGTTCCTCGTGCGGTATTAGTGATTAGGCGACTTTATTCCTCGGATCGGTGCGATTACAGCGATACCAGATTTACACCCTTTTTTCATGTTTAGCTTCTGTCACACACTAAAAGATGCTTTTTCTTGGAATAATTTTTTGTAAGAAATTTTTGCATCGCCGTATTTTGAGAGCTATAATTTTTCCATATTTCGGCCGACAGAGTTATCTGTGGGCTTATTTTTTGCGGGACGAGCTGACGTTTTTATTGGTACCATATTCAGGCACATAACGTTTTTTGATTGTTTCCTATTCCAATTTTTGTGGAAATTTAGAATGAACAAAAACCAGCAATTCAGGAATTGTTTTTTTTTTTTTTCCTCCGTTCCGTGTGTGGTAAAATTGATAAAGCAGCTTTATTCTTCGGGTCACTACGGTTACGGCGATTCCTCATTTATATATTTTTTTTATTTTTGGCGTTTTTTACACAATAAAAATTTTATAGAAAAAATAATTATTTTTGCATCAGTTTATTCCGCGAGCTATAACTTTTTTATTTTTTGTGATGATGCTGTATAGCGGTTTGTTTTTTGCGGGACAAGATTACGTTTTCAGCGGTACCATGATTATTTATATCTGACTTTTTGATCGCGTGTTATTGCACTTTTTCCAAGCGGTATAATGATACCGCTTGGAAAAAGTATAATTTACTACTTTTTTTTTTACGGCTTTCACTGAAGGGGTTAACTAGGGTTACGCTTTTATAGATGGGATTTTTACGGACGTGGCGATACCTAACATGTGTATGTTTTTTGTTTTTTATTTTTTTTATTACATAAAAATGTGTATTTTTTAGGGGATTTTTTTAAAATATTTTTTAATATTTTTTTTACAATTTTTTTAAAAAAATGATTTTTTTTAACTTGTCCCTTTATGGGACTTTCACTTTTTTTACTTTTTATTGCAGTTACAATGCATTGCAATGCTCTGTCATTGCAATGCATTGCAACTATAGTGGAAGCTGCTGTGACAATGATCACAGCAGCTTCCCGTAGCTAAATGACCCGGAGGTTGTCATGACAACCCCCGGGTCATCAAGGCAGAGATCGGCCCCTGCAAATACATTGCAGGGTGCCGATCTGAGGCAGAGGGAGCTCCCGACCTCTGCCTCCCCCCCTAAGCTCTGCGATCGCGCTCGATCGCAGCAGTCAGGGGGTTAACAGCCAGGGGCGGTGGGGGCTCCGCTCCTGGATGTCAGTGCAGGAAGCCTGGCCACTGCAGCGCCGGCTCCTGCACTGATCGCGCTGGAGAAGCTGAAATTTCAGCTTCTCCTGCACGATCGCTGCTGTGTTTGGTCAGTCAGATTGACTGACCAATCACAGCGCTGTGGGTGCGGGAACCGACGGCAAAGGTCCCCGCACCGCTTGCCGTGCCTGTCAGCTGTCTGTGACAGCTGTCGGCACTGATCTACCACTGCGTGTTTACACGCAGTGGTAGATCAAAGCCATGACGTGCAGAGTCCGTCCTGGTGCCGGAACTGACACCTTGCCATGACGGACTCTGCACGTCAGTGGACATTAAGGGGTTAATAATAATAATAATATAATAATAATAATAATATAATAATAATAAACTAATAGAAAAGCCTTTTCTGGTTGTGGGCTGCTATTTTTAGGCTGGGGAGGGCCAATATGCATGGTCCCTTCCTAGTCTGATAATCTCAGCCCCAAACTGTCTGCTTTAGCCTGGCTTGTTGTCAAAAATGGAGGGGACCCCATGCCATTTTTTTTAAAAAGCATTTATTTATACAATTTTAAAAATATGACATAAGTCCCCTCTATTTTTGATGACCAGCTGGTTAGCAAGTGTAGAGGGGACCCGACGCCATTTATCTAATAATTGCACAGGCGCAGGCTCATGAATACTCTCATCCTCGAATGCCTGCTCTTGCTGCTATGAGCGAAATTGGCATACAATGATAACAGTAGGTCTCTCATCAGCCAAAGCCTGTGACCGGCAGAAATCTTTATATCACTGGTCATAGCTGCTGGCTCACACACTGTCATCTGTATGATACAGTGGGAACTGCAGAGCTTTTGCCAGCGGTAACAAATTTGCCGCCAATCAGACCTGGTGTTTACCATGCTGTCACACAGATTACATCATGGGAAGCACCAGATGTTCAATCCCTGAATTAATTTGAATGGGGTCCATGTTCGGTCATACTCAATGGACCCCCACATCCACGGGCCCACCCATAACTAGTTATGTACCATCAAAACAAGATTTTATTGGCATTTTCTGTGTACAAGGCAATGGTATATTCAAATATTTTATTGATTTCATTTTTGAGTGCATCATAGCCTGGTTGATTAAGAAAATTAATCTTGCAGGACAATATTCAGTGTGTGAGTTTCACAATGGTTATTGGTATGTAATTGTTAGCAATAGATAGTGCTAATGTTAAGATCAAAACAGAGTAACAACACAATGTCCACATGGGAAAACTGAATGATAAATTCAAACCTCTGCAGATTTATTCTACTTAACCTTGATTTATTATATAGAAAAGCTTTTTGTTTGCAGCATTTCATTTTTTTGACCTTCTATTCAATTGCTGCAAAAAAAAAATTAGAAAGTATACATGAATGTTCCTGAGTCCTTGTATTAACACAATAATGTCTGAAATTATTTCTACTAACTCTTCTGCTTTTTGTGCAACAATGCCTGTGCAGTTTCTGCTGCTGGAAGTTTATACTACATATTTATACTGCATATTATGTAATGAAATCTGAAAAAAAAATCCAACTAAGGAGTTGCAAATTCAAAGTTTGCGTCTTTATATGCACAGTTTAAAAAATCCATCACAACTGAGTGAATCACAAGCAGTCTCTAGGATGTAAAAGACAATCAATAATAAAGAGAGAAAAGACATCTACTATAAACACAGGGATCACCATGAATAAAACAACTAACTTTTATTAGAACATACGCAAGAAAAGGTAAAAACACTAAAAAGTCACAAAGGAGCATACCGAAAATAGCAAAAGCCCATAATAAGGCTTGAACCTGCCAAATCATGTAAATCAAAATGGCAATAACACCATAAATCTAATATTATATTTGCATGTGTGCTATTCCCTGAAAAAAATGCTTAATACAATTTACCAAAACACAGTAAACCGGTCCTTTTATCAACCGTACAGAAAAGGTAAGTATTAGTGAGGGGCGAGCACTGAAATGCTTTGGTGCTCGTTGCTCGGGTCGAGAAAATTGGAATGCTCTGGTGCTCGAACCGAGCAACGAGCCCAATATACTGTAAGTCTATGGGAAACTTGAGCATTTTTGCTGTGTCCCCCCAGCGGTCTTCAGATGTGCTAAAAATTGCAGAAATCGATGGAAACAGTGCTCAAATGACATGAGAACAGCATGGGGTAGACCCCTAAAGCATTTCTGACTCCCAGGTCACTGCTGTGAAGATTGTTGTCAGAGTCTTAGGCCACTTTCACAAACTAGCATACAGTACAGACCAAAAGTTTGGACACACTTTCTCATTCAAAGATTTTTCTGTATTTTCATGACTATGAAAATTGTACATTCACACTGAAGGCATCAAAACTATGAATTAACACATGTGGAATTATATACTTAACAAAAAGTGTGTAACAACTGAAAATATGTCTTATATTCTAGGTTCTTCAAAGTAGCCACCATTTGCTTTGATTACTGCTTTGCACACTCTTGGCATTCTCTTGATGAGCTTCAGAGGTAGTCACCGGAAATGGTCTTTCCAACAGTCTTGAAGGAGTTCCCAGAGATGCTTAGCACTTGTTGGCCCTTTTGCCTTCACTCTGCGGTCCAACTCACCCCAAACCATCTTGATTGGGTTCATGTCTGGTGACTGTGGAGGCCAGGTCATCTGGCGTAGCACCCTATCACTCTCCCTCTTGGTCAAATAGCCTCTACACAGCCTGGAGGTGTGTTTGGGGTCAATGTCTTGTTTGAAAAATAAATGATGGTCCAACTAAACGCAAACCGGATGGAATAGCATGCCGCTGCAAGATGCTGTGGTAGCCATGCTGTTTCAGTATGCCTTCAATTTTGAATAAATCCCCAACAGTGTCACCAGCAAAACACCCCCACACCATCACACCTCCTCCTCCATGCTTCACGGTGGGAACCAGGCATGTAGAGTCCATCCGTTCACCTTTTCTGCGTTACACAAAGACACAGTGGTTGGAACCTAAGATCTCAAATTTGGACTCATCAGACCAAAGCACAGATTTCCACTGGTCTAAATGTCCATTCCTTGTGTTCTTTAGACCAAACAAGTCTCTTCTGCTTGTTGCCTGTCCTTAGCAGTGGTTTCCTAGCAGCTATTTTACCATGAAGGCCTGCTGCACAAAGTCTCCTCTTAACAGTTGTTGTAGAGATGTGTCTGCTACTAGAACTCTGTGTGGCATTGACTTGGTCTCTAATCTGAGCTGCTGTTAACCTGCGATTTCTGAGGCTGGTGACTCGGATAAACTTATCCTCAGAAGCAGAGGTGACTCTTGGTCTTGCTTTCCTTGGGCGGTCCTCATGTGAGCCAGTTTCTTTTTAGCGCTTGATGGTTTTTGCAACTGCACTTGGGGACACTTTCAAAGTTTTCCCAATTTTTCGGACTGACTGACCTTTATTTCTTAAAGTAATGATGGCCACTCGTTTTTCTTTACTTAGATGCTTTTTTCTTGCCATAATACACATTTTAACAGTCTATTCAGTAGGACTATCAGCTGTGTATCCACCAGACTTCTGCACAACACAACTGATGGTCCCAACCCCATTTATAAGTCAAGAAATCACACTTATTAAACCTGACAGTGCACACCTGTGAAGTGAAAACCATTTCCGGTGACTACCTCTTGAAGCTCATCAAGAGAATGCCAAGAGTGTTCAAAGCAGTCATCAAAACAAAAGGTGGCTACTATGATGAACCTATAATATAAGACATATTTTTCAGTTGTTTCACACTTTTTTGTTAAGTATATAATTCCACATGTGTTAATTCAGAGTTTTGATACCTTCAGTGTGAATGCACAATTTTCATAGTCATGAAAATACAGAAAAATCTTTAAATGAGAAGGTGTGTCCAAACTTTTGGTCCTTACTTTACATACAAAAACGAAACCAAAATGGATTTTCCTGGGAATTATGTTAAGGAAAATCCTTTCCAGGGTAATGACTTAAACCAAAAAAAACACTGTGGAATGGTGGGTTTGGCAGGTGGTAGGGCAGTTGGTAGGGCAAGAATATCAATACCAAATCAAGAAAAATTGTGAAAAATAACGAAAAAATAAAAAAATAAAAAATATGAAAATAATAAATAATAAAAAATAATGAATCAAATTAATATATAATATAATTAGCCTTTATTAACATATGGCAGAATACAGACACAATAATTGTATGTATTAAAATATAATAAAATAGGGCTCACACAAGTTGTTCATTTAATAGATATACAATGATTGAATCACCAAGGCTCATAGGTGTAACCAGGTGTAGATGTGACCCACAGATGCACTCAAGGATAATTCCTAATCTAAAGTGCAGGTGTGCAAAAAAAAACAATGTGCTTAAAACACATGAAAAGCTGAAAATTATCTATAGAACCACTGAGTACACTTCTGTGTTGTGCCAACAAAATAAGGCAATACTGTGAATATACAAAACATATGCGCAGTATACAAATTCAAAAACATATGAATAGTGCCAAAGAAATAAGGCAATAAAAATAGTGCAAACACTTGCAGATAATGTGCATGAAAAGTGCAAAGTGCAATGAACTGTGCCTAAGAAAAACACAAAGTGTGCAAATGTGAGAATAATATACCTGGGAGCCAAAACAATGTTGTGCGTGCCGCTAAGACGTGCCCCAGCGCACGTTTTGGAACTCTATTCCTTCGTCAGGGGGATAGCAATAAGACGCTAACATGGGCTATTTATTGTACCCGATATCAGTCCGGCTATGTGAACGACGCATGCTCGACAAGGAAACCGGAAGCAGAATCGCGGCAAACGTCACGCGATGTACCTCCGCCGGGTTAAGGCCCAGCGTGTCTTCCCTCTGTTAATATAATTTCCTGGTACATGATTCCAGTCTGTGCTAGTGCGCATGCCTGGTTTGGGGCCGGGTGGTTGCATGGTGACGGCGTCTATACGCGATGACACGCTGGGCCTTAACCCGGCGGAGGTACATCGCATGACGCTTGCCGCGATGCTGCAAAAAGGCAAAATAAATAACCAAAAACAAAAATGCTCCTCGACACCTTGGGCTATGTTCACACTTAGCACTATTGATGCATTTTTCAACTTTAGCATTGCTTTCAATGAAGATAAGTGCATTCACTGGGAAATGTCATTTTAACATTTTATAACTTTAGCTGGCCATGTGGTGTGTGAAACACCTTCAGACACATACTGTTTCATTTATGAAGTAGGGACTCTGAAAGTCACAAAGCCTATTTTCATAGGGCCTTCAGGCGGCCTTTACTATTCTTAAAGGGCCAGCAGTCATCCCTCACTATTCTTAGAGAGCCATCAGAAGGCTATGCTTTATTGTTCCCAATATTAAACAGTGAGTCTCCTATACTGTTTTTGCATATGCAGTGAGAGGAGGGCCAACTGAAAGCAATGTTACTATTATTAGGAATTTGGTACTCCCATACTGATTGTCTATACATTGAATGCAAGGCCTGCCCAAAATGTAGACGCACTCCATTCCCCCTTTGAAAAGAAGTACAGGAGGGCCACATGAAAGCAATGTTCCCATTATTGGGAAGTCGGTAATCCCATGTTGTTGGACTATGCAGTGAATGCAACGCCTGCCCAAAATTTAGATGCACCCCAATACCCCTTTGAAGAGATATACAGTAGGACCACCTGAAAGCAGTGTTCCCATTATTAGGAAGTTGGTACTCCCATACTGTTTGCCTATTCAGTGAATGCAAGAGCTGCCAAAAATTTGGAGGCACTACAATACCCTTGGAAGAGATGTAGAGGATGACCTCATAACAAAATGTTCCCATTAGAAAGGAGCGGATCTCCTATACTTGTAATGCCCATATGCTAAGTGTATGGGTTTACAAACATTTACCCCTGGGGGGTATACATTAAATTAACATTACTGTATAAAATTTTTTGTTACCGGCAGTATAAGCACTCTTTAAAAAAATTATGTAGGTGTTGCATCACGGACCAAGGTCACCCTGGTGATTTAGCGGTGGTGGATTATGAGGATGAGGAGAACGAGGAGGACAACAGCAAATAGACAAAATCAGGAAGCGTGTACCCATGTGTGGGTGTGAAGAGGTGCATGGGAATAGACCTCCCAAAAAGACACTGGATTTGAGTTTATTTTATGCTGCTATCATTCGGTGGTGTTGAGAAGTCTGGCCCAATCCAACACTTGTTCATTTTTATTAGAGTGAGCCTGTCAGCATTTTCAGTTGACAGGTGGATGCGTTTATTAGTTATAATTCCACCAGTGGCACTAAAAACCCACTCTGACAAAACGCCAGCGTCAGGGCAGGCCAGGACCTCCAAGGCGTTGAGAGCCAGTTCATGCCACGTGTCCAGCTTGGATACCCAATAATTATAAGGCACAGAGGAATCGTGGAGGACGTTGGTACGATCAGCAATGTACTCCCTCAGCATCTTCCCAACTTTGCACTCCCATGCCTCAGGACCTGTTCGATGGGAGGGTCTGAGAAAACTCTCCCAGAACTTTGACAGTGTCCCCCTGCCTCTACTGGATTGGAGTTGTGTCTTTCTCACCTCTACTCCTTGCTTGTCCAAAGAACTATGACCTCTGCCACCAGTGTTTTCAGATGGGAATTTTTTTAATAATTCCTCAACAAGTGCCTTTTGGTACTGCCCCATTTTAGTAGACCTGTCTGCCTCGGGAATAAGAGATAGAAAGTTCTCCTTGTAACGTGGGTCTAGAAGTGTCACCAACCAGTAATTACTGTCACACACAATTTTAAGAATACGAGGGTCACGGTCAAGACAGCATAAAATAAACTCAGCCATGCGTGCCAGACTGCTAACAGGCAAGACTTTCGTGTTCTCACCAAGAGGATGACTGACCATGCTCTCATCCTCCTTTTCCTTGTCACTGTCCACGATAAACAGATGATATGACAGATGTGCAGGTAGTACCATGTATAATGCATGAAACTTGCTCCTTCTCTTCCTCCTCTTCCTCATTGTCACCCAATCCATGTTGGGATGAGATGAGGCTGGGCTGTGTGTAATCACCCTGTATGGTTCCTTGCTCCATCTCATCGTGCTCTGCCTGCAATGCATCCTTTTTGATTGTGAGCAGAGAGCATTTCAAAACACAGAGAAGCGGGATGGTGAGGCAACTTATGGCATCATTGCTGCCCACCATCTTGGTGGAGTCCTCAAAGTTTTGGAGGAAGGTACATATGTCTGACATCCATGCCCACTCCTGTGGTCTTATGTGTGGAGTCCGAACTGTATACCGACGGCCTTGTTGATGCTGGTTGTCAACAACTGCCCTCTTCTGCTCACAACTCCTTCCCAACATCTGCAGTGTAGCGTTTCAACAGGTGGGGACATCACGCACCAGTCAGTGAGCCAGAAACTGTAAATGTTGCTGAAGCATGGCAAGAGCAGCAGAAGCTGTAGCTGACTTTCTAAAATGGGCACACAGGTGGCATGCTTTGACAAGTAGAACCCGCAGCTCCGGGTAGGTTTTTAGAAACCGCTGAACCATGAGGTTAAGCATATGGGCCAGGCATGGTACGTGTGTGAGCTCACCTTGCCTCAGAACAGCCACCAGGTTCCGGCCATTGTCACACACTACCATGCCTGGCTGTAGGTTTAGCAGTGTCAGCCACAGATCTGCCTGCTCTTTCACAGCTGTGCAAAACTCTTCAGCATTGTGCGGTTTGTCACCTAAGCATATTAGCTTCAGCACAGCCTGTTGACTCTTGGTTGAGGCAGTGCTGTAGTGCTTCCAGCTTGTGATTGCTATTGTCATTTCGGAGATGGATGGTGAAGAGAAGGAGGATGAAGAGGAAGAGGTGCAGGAGCTGTAGACTGTGGGGGCAACCCTGATTGACCTAGGGCCCGCAATCTTCGGCATCAGGAGAGCGTGTTCCATCCCAAGGTCCGAATGGGTCCTGGCTTTCACTATGTTAACCCAGTGTGCCGTCAGCGAGATGTACTGTTCCTGTCCACGAGCAGTGTGTTATGTTTTGGTAGCTGAGGAGGCAGGAGCAAAAAACCGCATAGGCAGCCTAACACCAGAGAGGTTGGAAACCAATAGGTTGCAGACCCCTAAACTAACCGTACAACTAGAAGCAGCCGTGGAGCGTACGTACGGTGGTCCTAGACTCTTCGGCACAGCCGTAAAGATAGCTATTCCTGAAGATGGAAAGAGGAAAGCTACCTGCCCCGGAGTAGACTGCAAAAGAGTAGGAAGCCCCCAAACATATAATGGCAGTTAGACAAGATGAAAATACGAACACAGACAAAAATAGATTGAGCAAACGCTGGGGCCCAAAACTGTCTAGATAGGACAGCACAGTAAAGAATACTTTCTGCAACCCAGAAAAATCCTAGTAAAAACTCCAACACTTCTGAATCCAAAAACACGGAGACCACACTGTCTCGACCACCTATATCAGATCTCTGGTGTGGACACGTAGCTACCCAGCAATAAAATATCACAAGAATTGAGCAAATGAACAAATACAAAAACGAACGGAGACCAGCCAAAGCCCCCCAAAGGGGACCCGGCTGAAGACAAAAAGCAATGCAGCAAAAAGCAAGGAATTCAAACCACAGTAAAAAAAAACTGAAAGAGACTTATCTGAAAGCAAGCAGGAGACAGCAGGAAATCAAGCTGAATTCCAAACTAGACCAGGAAGCACAATTGTTCACGTGCGAGGATCATGGGAGGTCAGCTCACTTATGTCAGGCCAGTCAGTACCACCTGACAACCACTCGTTATCTGCAGGTGTAGGACTCTTGGTATTCAACATAGGTTCAATGCCCTCAGCAACCACCAGAGGGAGCTTCAGCTCCAAAGTCGTCTCCAAAACGTTCATAACACAGTGTCCACGTGTCCGTGGTTAGGTGTATTTTCCCAGTAACTGAATTGTTGATGGCACGGATAATGTTGTGGGAGACATGCTTGTGTAATGAGGGAATGGCATACCGGGAGAATTAGTGGCAGCTGAGGACCGAGAACTGAGAGATAGCCGCTGCTATGAGGTTGCAGAAAGCTTCCATCTCCATGAGCCTAAAAGGCAACATTTGTAGAGCAAGCAGTCGTGAAATGTATGAATTTAGTAGCGTGGCATGTGGGGTGTTTTGGGTGCGTATTTGCTCTTGCGTTCCAAGGACTGGGGTAAAGACAACTGAACGCTGCGCTGGGAAAAGAACGTGGATGTGCTTGATGATTGTGCTAATTGAGTGTGTGCAACCACAAGTGCAGGGCAGGAGGCATCGTCGCATGCACCATGGACAGGAGATTGGCTTGCATGCACAACATCAGAAGAAGCAGTGGTGTCACCCACAGGCACTGTTCCTAGACCCTAGGGTTCGGCCTACAAAGTTGGGTGCTGTCCTGCCATGTGCCTGATTATACTGGTGGTGATCAGGCTGGTACTTTTGCTACCCCTGCTGATGCTGGCCTGGCAGGTGGTACAAACTGCCTTTTTGGGATTATTGGCAGAGTCTTTAAAAACAACCAAACTCGGAAAGACCTAACAGTTGTACTGGCAACTTCCGTCGTGTTGGTGTCACGGGGAACGGTTGCCCGCTTTCTGTCTGCAACCACCACACTGCTTCTTCCTGCCGGTTGGGGTGCTATGCTTCCCTCCCCCTGTGTGCTGCTATCCTTGCTCTTCATGTCTTCCTGCCAGGTTGGGTCACTTACTACATCAGCCACCACCTCATTTTCCACTTCCGCACCCTGGTCCTCCTCCTGATTTCGGGCAATTGTGTGTCATCACCTTCCACCTCTTGTGACATTTTCCCACCATCGCCTTCGTGTGTCCATGGCTGCTCAAATATTTGGGCATCGCTGCATGTGTTCCCTCTTGCCACGCTTTAAGTTGACTGGGCGAGAGACCCGAATCTATAAATGGAAAAGTGAACAGCTCTTTGGCGTGTCAAAGTGTGGGATCAGTTGTCTCCGGGCACTCAGCATTATGGGAGGAAGGAGGATCAGCGTGAGGAATATGCGGTCCAGACTCACGGCTACTGAGACTTGACCGTGTGGAATACAGGGTGGTAGTGGTGGCAAAGTGACTGGAAGCATTATCCGCTATCCAACCAACAACCTTTTGACAACACTTTGATGTGCTGCTGCAGTCCCCTAGTAATTGGGACAGGAAGGTCGGGCTAGAAGATGTGGGTGTTTGTTGTGGCACAATTTCAGCTTGCCTACATCCTCAGCCTTGGCAAACTGCATGCACCATCACATCCAGTTCACCGTCCATTGCCATGTGCCTTGCCGATTTTTCATGGAGGACAATATTTTCCACATTCATTGCAAATGGCTGAATTTGAGCGAAATTATATGTGATCTGCGTGACAGACAAATGTATGTTTAAAATAGCTTGCCTGTAGGTAACTTTTTTTCAGCACACTGGTGTCAATAACTTAGCTAAGACACTGCAAAATTTAACAGTAGGCCAGAAATGGCAGAATTTTCAGAGCACCAAGATGTGATCCATGTGACGGCCAATCTCCTGTTTAAAATAGCTGCCCGTAGCTAAAAAATTTTTTTCAACAAACTGGTGTCAATAACTTGGCTAAGACACTGCAAAAAAATGTAACAGTAGGCCAGAAATGGCAGAATTTTCTGGAACAATGATAACGAATGTGGACACACTGCATAATATGGCAATAGAAATACGCGGGTGCAGAAGGTGGTTCAGAATATAGACAAAAAAAGAAGAAAAAGAAACCACCAAAAATACTGCACACCACCAATATAATATAGTAGAATAGAAAAAGGACTTTATTGACAAAAACAAATTAAAAACATTAAAACATTAAAACACAATGGAAAGCTCCCCGCATGTAAACTGCTGAATGGTAAGTATCAACACAGACAATTATGTGAAATCACACTCCTCCAATGAATATATACAGTACACATAAGGTGGCTCATGAACGATAGCAAGGCAATATAACAAATACAAATGTAGTCCACAAGTCTATATAACATGTATATCCAAATGGTATATTGCAAAAGACACAGACAATTCACCTAGATAATATCAATAAATACTTATAGTAAGCTGATGATATATACACCCTCTCGGGACATGTACTTTCACAACAAGTCTGTGTAAAGAAACCTGAGGACAAAAAACAAATGGATCCAGAAAATCAGCAAAGTCCGCAAAATTAACTCCAAAGTGGAGACAATAATGGAACAGAGTAACGAAGGATCAGCAATGAAAGGAATCCCTCAGGACAATGAATCCAAAGTCTGTAATATATGTGGCTCAAATAGCCAAGATACAAGAGCTTACATGTCCACCAGATAAGAGATAATGATAGGAGTCCCCAAGAGCAGGATAACAGAGGCGGAGGAGTCCCGACGCGTATCGCCGTCACCCGGACGGCTTCATCAGGGGAAGGTGGCAACCTTATGCCAATGTAGTCCCTTAAGTACCTGTTCTGATGAGAGGCATAATAGCCACATGTGTGCTGGCGTTCAGGGCGGGACCGGAAGCAGCTGACAGGTAAAATGCAGACGTCTCTGCCTAATACACTCAACTGAGCAGGCGTCGATCAATGAGAGCGACGATGCACATTGAGAATAAAAGAGCGCATGCGCTCCTCCCGGGAGTGTTTAAAGGGAAAGATACTATATGAATTTAGTACTAATAAGATACAATCTGACTCCTGAGCAAATATAGAGGAAAAAGATAGCAAACGTATGAATACACGCCTGATGCTGACCCAACATGATTTAGGACCTAAATATAGCAAACATTTTGTAATAGTATGAATATGGGGACAAAAGCATCATAACAATTAAAGGCACCATAACATATACATGGGTACATGGGTACAATAATGGAATATTTAGTGCGGAAACAAATATGTGCGATCCACATAAAATGCAAGTGTACAAATAATTAAAAAAAAAAATTAAATTATATATATAAATAAAGAGTACAAAATACAAAGAAATGTAAATGAATTAAATGAAATTGAAATAAAATAAATATATTGAGAGAAAAAAAAAGAAATGGCAGAATTTTCAGCGCATTGAGATATGATCCATGTGATGGCCAAACCCCTGTTTATAATAGCTGGCGTGTAGGTAATTTTTTTTTCAGCAAACTGGTGTCAATAACTTGGCTAAGATACTGCAACAAAATTTAACAGTAGGCCAGAAATGGCAGAATTTCAGCACACTGAGATGTGATCTGTATGACGGACAAACCCCTGTTTAAAATATCTGGATTTCTACGCTGTAATATGGAAAGGATCTGGCTGTATTCAAACAGAGCAGAAAAACAGTGTTCTCTGGATTGCTTTTTCAGCAAATAATTACGATTAAGATCCAAAAAATATTATTCCTGGCCCCTGATACCTGGGCTATGTCTACAAATATCTGTTATAGCAGCAGCAGCAGAAAGAACTACAATGGACCCTCTTGCTATATACACTGCATTCTGCCACATATACTGCTCGCCCGCCTAGCACTGATATCTATGCTGCTTTATTAGTTCTCAGAAGGACAGTTTGTTGAGATGGATATGTGTATTAGATTTGGTACACCAACAAAAAGTATGAAGCATGCAAATCTCTCCCTAGCTCAGCATCAACTCTCCTACACTGTCAGATTCAGGAGCAGACTGTGATGAGCAGGGCGGCGCCAGGTCTGATATAGACCTGATGACACTGTGCGGCCAACCAATCATTGTAATGCCACAAACAACATGGCTGCGGCATTACAGTGTGTGGCAGACAATCCCTGCTTGTTCATTGGCTCTCTAAAGAGTGTCAAACATGCAGGGCAGGGACCCGTGCTCCCATTGACCAACCTCGGAAATACTCGGCAAGCTACGAGGGCGAGCACCGAGTAGTGGTGAGCAAGCTCGCTCATCACTGGTAAGTATACAAACATTCACAATGGGGCACGCACCTGGTGTTACGTATCTTCCCACATGGGTAAGCACATTGCACTTAGCTCTGCACTCTCCAGAGCACTTTATAGGAGACACTAAATTTAGTGCAGATCGTTTTTTAGCTCCTTGTCTATTTTAGCTGGATTCCTTTTTGGGCTTTGGGAACTAGGTCCTGCTATATATATAGTGTGACTCTGTGGTCCTTTTATTAGGATCTGGGACCTGTCTACATAACGTGGTTACTAATACCTTTTGTATTCCGTTCTCCCTTATTTGGATCCACAGCAATTACATGGAGCTTTATCTTGCGTTTTTGATATGTCCCAGGTGCATTTTCTTGTTATCTCACCTATTCATTTTTGCATCTATTTATACTGGTTGATACTTATTGTGTTTAAAATATTGTAATAAAAATTATATTTTTTATTTATTTTGTTTTTGTTGTTCTATTTTGTGCTTAATGTTCTTTTTTGCTCTGTCTAATCTATATATGGTTAGAGTTGCCCTGGCCTCATATTTGGACCATGCTTAATTATGTCACCCAAGGTTTTGGTTTAATTAATGTAAACATTCACAATGTATATAAACCCAAATAAAACACTGTGTAAATATCAGGCTAGATTATATCAAGTGTCCACGAAACACAATAAAAACAGATAGCAGATAATTTAATATGTACTATATAAGGATCAGCAAACTTAGTAAAGTTGACACAATTATCGTATCACAGTGGCTACCAGGTTGAAGCAGTGTAGCCAAATAATTGTTATACAAGCCCACAGAAGTACATAGAAAAGCACTGCAATTGATGCGTGTTCATAATCCTTCTTGTATTTGAACACTTCAAACCTATGCCATGTTATGAGCAGCAAAACGATCCTGAACTAGACCATTGGAAAAGAGCAAAAAGAGGCACGGAGTATATGCCTTAAAGAGAAATAGAGATAGAATATTAATGGTATCCTGAAATAATACTTTTCTGTATTATTGTGCATACTTTGGTTTTCTAGCTGAAACTATTAAACATAGTACGTGCAACAAGTCCTAGTCCTATTAATGATGGTCCCATGCCGGCAAGTCTTGCATATGCTAATGAATCGTGATTATGTAAACTTAACCACACCCATATTCTATGTCTCCTCTCTGTTGTCGATGTGATTAATTGTAAACTTTTAAAAGTTGCTCAGCAGTGTAAGCGTCTCCATGAGGAAAGGAAATGTCGTGTGCGTAGCCCTAGGAGGGATATCGCATGGGCATTCTGATGAAACAGGTAGGGTTGCTGTAATCTCTCTATAAAGGTGATGCACTCCGTTTTGAAGGAATTTGTAAAATTGTAAAATATAAAGATACCATTTTTTACATTTACAATTTCCTACCAGGACTTCAGATGTGACTGTTTGTAAAGATTGTGCTTCTCTTGCAGCTCTAACATATCCTTGCATGGGTATTAATTAAAAGTAAATATCAGCAGCCTTAAAGCTGACAATTATTTCTGCATATTATTGTATATTATTTTGATATATATATATTTCACATACATATTATAAACTTTATGAGATCCATTACATCTGTGAGTAATCGTAGTCACATATGCATTACTGTGCATATCATATTTAAAGGAAATGTGTCCGCAGGTTCGTGCTGCGTTAACCACTGCCAGCATGAGATATCAGCAGGCCTGCTCATAACATAAAATTATGTTTTAATCTCAAATGCCATGATGTCTTAATCTCAGCCAGGAGGGGAGAATCCTTAGAGGAGCCACCCAGCAGATGATTCTCAGAGCTAGCCACTTTTTAAAAACCATAGAGATATAATTCATCATTTTATAAACCAGTCGTGATCAAAAGTTTGCAGAAAGCGCCAAATTTAATAAAGAGGGGCACACCTCATAATCAATTTGAAATTAGTGATGAGTGAGCACTAAAATGCTCGGGTGCTAGTTGCTCGAGTCGAGCAAATTGGAATACTCGCGTACTTGGACAGAACAACGAGCCCAATGTAAGTCTATGGGAGACCCGAGCATTTTTAACACGATTTCCCCAGGGGTCCTTTTAAGGTCTAAAAACATCTAAAAATGATGGAAACACTGCTCAAATGACACGGGGACATCATGGCAACTGCCCCTGGAAGCATTTTTCACGCCTAGGTCACAGCTCTAAACAATGTAACTTTCACACTCTTTTTACAGGCACACCAAAAAATCTACAAACCGAAACCAAAAGAGATTTTGCTGGGAAATATGTTAATGAACATTCTTTCCAGATTAATGACTTTTATCTAAGTCAAAATAATTAACCCAAAGCAATAATGTTCCTCCACCACTTGGGCTATGTTCACACAACTGGTGTTTTGCAACTTTAGCATTGCTTTCAACCAATACAAATTAATTCACTGGGTCAAATGTCATTGTAACATTTAACAACCCTTGCTGGCCATGTTGTGTGTGACACATAAGCAGACACATCTTGTTTCATTTATGAAGGAGGGACTATTAAAGTCACAGAGCCTATTTTTACAGGGGCAGCAGGCAGCATTAATCTGCTTAAAGGGCCATTATTAAACAGTGGGTCTTTTATGCTGTTATTGTCTATGCAGTGAGTGAATGGGCTACCAATTATTACAACGCACCCCAATACCCCTTTAACGAGAGATACAGGAGGGCTTCCTTAAAAAATGTTGCATTGAATGCAAAACCTGGCCTGCCCCAAAGTTACATGCACCCCAATAAGCTTTTCAAACCATGCATTGGAAGGGCACATGAAAATCCACTTCACATTATTCATTTGTGCTGCCATATTCTTTTCTTATGCATTGACTGCAAGGCCTGCCTTGCTACAAAGTCATATGCACCCTAATAAGCCTTCGAACCCACATACTGGATGGGCAAAGGAAAATTCACTTCTAGAGTTGAGCGATACTTTCCGATATCCAAAAGTATCGGAATCGGAATGGTATCGCCGATACCCAAAAAATATCGGCGATACCCGATACCGATACCGGAAATCCAATGTAAGTCTATGGGAACAAAATATTGGAATTAAAAAAAACCCATTCTTGCCTTGTTGGTTAATTGTACATGAAGGAAAACAACAAAGAGTAATATAGAATGTATTGGGGAAGGTTGAGGAGACATTAAAGGCATAGATGTTTAACCCAATCAAATGGAATAGCATAAATATTTTTTTTTTTTAAAGATGTTCGGATTGACGAAGAAATTGACAATGTTGTTAACGTTTTTTCTATTTTGGCAAATATGTATATTTCACAACTTCCATGCTCTTCACCTTTTTAACTTTTGACACACTTTCTCTTTCATAATCTTCAGCAGCATCATCTTTTTCATCAAATTATTCTTCATCTTCACCTTCTTTATCTTCTTCTTAAACTTATTGCTATTCATCTTTTTGTCAACATTACTCATATTGTTCTTATTAAACTATTATTCTTCTTCATATTCTACTTCATCTTCATCATATTCTTATTTGTGACAGAGATTCCTGTACTTATAATCTGTAAAAGTATGAATTTTTCATCCTTGCGTTCTTGCTGTCACAAAAGATTTAAATTACAACAGTATTTGTCCGTGTTCAGTTTAGCCTGCAGCAGCAGGCATTTTCCAGGGGCACCACGAGGAGGAACAGACTCACCCCCATACACTGCTTAGTCTTCTTATGCTTATAATTTAGAGCATATATTTTGCTCTTCATTTTGGTCTTATACTTCATGTTCTTCTGCTTTTTTATCTTCTGCTTATTGTTCTTCAGTCTCTTGTTCTGTATCTTGTAGTTTGTCTTAACCTTCTTAGTCCTGTTGGGTAATCTTTTATTTCTTCTTTGTGATGGTGTTTAGGCTGGTTGGCTTGATGCTCGTCGTCCTTGTGGTCGTCATCTTCTTCGGGGTGGTCATCAGGGTCGTCGTCTTCATTGTTGGAGATCCAGAGTGATTACCCAAAAAAACATTTAAAAAATCTTCAATTTGTAAATGTAGCAGAAGTTACAAGAGACAATGCAAGTAACGAGGACCAGCTGACTGTGCTCGAACCCGGAGGGGCAGCAGAAGGAAAAGAGCCAATGGCACAACCGAGGACCAGCTGACGTTACTGGGACACGGTTACTAAGCAGGAGGTACCTGTGCTCCAAAGCACTACCAAGGACCAGCAGACGTTGCTGGAACTCGGAAACCGAGATGGAGGCACCTAGGCCAAAGGCACTGCAGAGAACCAGCTGACGGTACTGGAACCCGGACGGGTAGCAGAAGGTACCCATGGAAATTTAAGTTGACAGGCCGCGAGCCGGCCGCAGTTACCGAATCCCACAGTACTACAGTGGGTGATTGTCCTATTGTCACAACAGAAACAGCCTTTATTTGCATATCCCGCAGCACACATAGGAAGCACCTAAACTCCAGGCACCATAGAGTCGGCTAACCCGACCGCAACATGACAGGACAACTTATTGGAGGCTAAGTGACGTGAAACAGATGGCGTGCTGTAACCAGTCTGGGGAGGAGTGAGTACCCGTGCCAATGACACTTCCGAGCAACAACTGTCAGTGTTGGAGCCAGGGATGAGAAGAGAACCGGTTGGAGGCAGCAGGACTTTTTGCGGTTCACACAGCAGGGGAACAGCTGACATTACTGAACCCCAGTAACACAGGAGCAAGTGTTGACTGTGCTAACAGCACTTCCGAGCAACAACTGGCGGTGTTGGAGCCCAGGGATGAGAAGAGAACAGGGTGGAGGCAGCAAGACTTTTTGCCGTTCACACAGCAAGGGAACAGCTGACATTACTGAACCCCAGTAACGCAGGAGCAAGTGTTGACTGTGCTAACAGCACTTCCGAGCAACAACTGGCGGTGTTGAAGCCAGGGATGAGAAGAGAACAGGGTGGAGACAGCAGGATTTTTTGCCGTTCACACAGCAGGGGAACAGCTGACATTACTGAACCCCAGTAACACAGGAGCAAGTGTTGACTGTGCTAACAGCACTTCCGAGCAAAAACTGGCGGTGTTGGAGCCCAGGGATGAGAAGAGAACAGGGTGGAGGCAGCAGGACTTTTTGCCGTTCACACAGCAGGGGAACAGCTGACATTACTGAACCCCAGTAACACAGGAGCAAGTGTTGACTGTGCTAACAGCACTTCCGAGCAACAACTGGCGGTGTTGGAGCCCAGGGATGAGAAGAGAACAGGGTGGAGGCAGCAGGACTTTTTGCCGTTCACACAGCAGGGGAACAGCTGACATTACTGAACCCCAGTAACACAGGAGCAAGTGTTGACTGTGCTAACAGCACTTCCGAGCAACAACTGGCGGTGTTGGAGCCCAGGGATGAGAAGAGAACAGGGTGGAGGCAGCAGGACTTTTTGCCGTTCACACAGCAGGGGAACAGCTGACATTACTGAACCCCAGTAACACAGGAGCAAGTGTTGACTATGCTAACAGCACTTCCGAGCAACAACTGGCGGTGTTGGAGCCCAGGGATGAGAAGAGAACAGGGTGGAGGCAGCAGGACTTTTTGCCGTTCACACAGCAGGGGAACAGCTGACATTACTGAACCCCAGTAACACAGGAGCAAGTGTTGACTGTGCTAACAGCACTTCCGAGCAACAACTGGCGGTGTTGAAGCCCAGGGATGAGAAGAGAACAGGGTGGAGGCAGCAGGACTTTTTGCCGTTCACACAGCAGGGGAACAGCTGACATTACTGAACCCCAGTAACACAGGAGCAAGTGTTGACTTGCTAACAGCACTTCCGAGCAACAACTGGCGGTGTTGGAGCCCAGGGATGAGAAGAGAACAGGGTGGAGGCAGCAGGACTTTTTGCCGTTCACACAGCAGGGGAACAGCTGACATTACTGAACCCCAGTAACACAGGAGCAAGTGTTGACTGTGCTAACAGCACTTCCGAGCAACAACTGGCGGTGTTGGAAGCCCAGGGATGAGAAGAGAACAGGGTGGAGGCAGCAGGACTTTTTGCCGTTCACACAGCAGGGGAACAGCTGACATTACTGAACCCCAGTAACACAGGATCAAGTGTTGACTATGCTAACAGCACTTCGAGCAACAACTGGCGGTGTTGGAGCCCAGGGATGAGAAGAGAACAGGGTGGAGGCAGCAGGACTTTTTGCCGTTCACACAGCAGGGGAACAGCTGACATTACTGAACCCCAGTAACAACAGGAGCAAGTGTTGACTGTGCTAACAGCACTTCCGAGCAACAACTGGCGGTGTTGGAGCCCAGGGATGAGAAGAGAACAGGGTGGAGGCAGCAGGACTTTTTGCAGTTCACACAGCAGGGGAACAGCTGACATTACTGAACCCCAGTAACACAGGAGCAAGTGT
Organism: Oophaga sylvatica; assembly: GCA_033576555.1. Taxonomy (NCBI): domain Eukaryota; kingdom Metazoa; phylum Chordata; class Amphibia; order Anura; family Dendrobatidae; genus Oophaga; species Oophaga sylvatica. Next base: position 3,347 of record JARQOD010010602.1, on the reverse strand, counting down.
TGACTGTGCTAACAGCACTTCCGAGCAACAACTGGCGGTGTTGAAGCCCAGGGATGAGAAGAGAACAGGGTGGAGGCAGCAGGACTTTTTGCCGTTCACACAGCAGGGGAACAGCTGACATTACTGAACCCCAGTAACACAGGAGCAAGTGTTGACTGTGCTAACAGCACTTCCGAGCAACAACTGGCGGTGTTGGAGCCCAGGGATGAGAAGAGAACAGGGTGGAGGCAGCAGGACTTTTTGACATTCACACAGCAGGGGAACAGCTGACATTACTGAACCCCAGTAACACAGGAGCAAGTGTTGACTGTGCTAACAGCACTTCCGAGCAACAACTGGCTGTGTTGGAGCCCAGGGATGAGAAGAGAACAGGGTGGAGGCAGCAGGACTTTTTGCCGTTCACACAGCAGGGAAGAGCTGACATTACTGAACCCAGTAACACAGGAGCAAGTGTTGACTGTGCTAACAGCACTTCCGAGCAACAACTGGCGGTGTTGGAGCCCAGGGATGAGAAGAGAACAGGGTGGAGGCAGCAGGACTTTTTGCCGTTCACACAGCAGGGGAACAGCTGACATTACTGAACTCAGTAACACAGGAGCAAGTGTTGACTGTGCTAACAGCACTTCCGAGCAACAACTGGCGGTGTTGGAGCCAGGGATGAGAAGAGAACAGGGTGGAGGCAGCAGGACTTTTTGCCGTTCACACAGCAGGGGAACAGTTGACATTACGGAACCCCAGTAACACAGGAGCAAGTGTTGACTGTGCTAACAGCACTTCCGAGCAACAACTGGCGGTGTTGGAGCCCAGGGATGAGAAGAGGACAGGTGGAGGCAGCAGGACTTTTTGCCGTTCACACAGCAGGGGAACAGCTGACATTACTGAACCCCAGTAACACAGGAGCAAGTGTTGACTGTGCTAACAGCACTTTCGAGCAACAACTGGAGGTGTTGGAGCCAGGGATGAGAAGAGAACAGGGTGGAGGCAGCAGGACTTTTTGCCGTTCACACAGCGGGGAACAGCTGACATTACTGAACCCAGTAACACAGGAGCAAGTGTTGACTGTGCTAACAGCACTTCCGAGCAACAACTGGCGGTGTTGGAGGCCAGGGTCAAGGAGAATGTTTAAATACTAGATCAAGTATTTTCCTTGTTACGTGTCAATTAAAAATGTCTATACTCCAAACAAGAGAAATATAACCTTTAGTACCATAAGATGAAGATTTTACTTTAAAAAATATATGTAAATTAATAATTGACAAACATAAACGCATACATTAACATGTTGAAAAGCAATGCAAACACAATAAAAATAGGTTAAATAATTGCTATACGGTTTTAAATAAAAAGCATACAAGTACATATCAGAATCCATTAATGATGGATAAGTAACAGTATGTACACCATTTTTATTGTATAGACAATGAATGGCTGACTTAAAAACATAATCAGCATTACAAGTTATCTGTGACATTCATAAAACTTTACATTTGCTCAATAATATCACTAAAAAGTTTTTAAAAATATCTAAAATTTCCATCATCTAATACTGATAATATGTGCCAATCATTTATATTAACAAACAAAACCTTTAAAAAGTGCTTAGTGCATACTGAAAACAGCTATTTATGCCTGACTGTGGACTTGCAAGCATGACAACGGATAGATAAGGTATATATAGATGAGACTGCATAGCCACAGATGGTGCATGGCGATGTAATACTGTACCTCAATAAAGTGTGCGTTACTACTACATACTTTTTTTTTATATAGCTTTATGAAAGGTTACGTGCATGTTGGTTGCGCCTTTGTTTGGACGCACAGACTGGCTTCCTGCTGTGACGCATTGGGTATTGGAGCGTCTGTGCGTCTTATGACGCAGACTAAACATTCACGGTGCGCATCGTTCATCATCGCAAGCGTACTGACAACACAAAGGCGTTGTCATGACTGCTTTACTCAGTAAACATGCACCTATGATGAAACATACACGCATGTGCCCTAATTACATAAGAAGCTACAAGAAAAACGCATGTGAGGTGTGACACAGCTGTTTTGTTAAGGTACAGTATTATATCGACATTGTACAGGTGTCGCTATTCAGTCTGATAAATAGATATCATTCACCTATTCTATCAGTTGTCGTTCTTTCAGCACCACTTACAGGTATATATTTTGCTATTGTGACTATGCACTATTGACTTTAACAAGGTTATGCATGATTTTTGTTACGATTATCATGTTTACATGAAGGACCTTTATGATATGGGCTGTTAACTTTCTAATTAAATATGTATTTTTTAAAATGACACAAATATAAGTAATGTTGAAGAGGACTATTCCTACAGCATTGTTTGCACAATATTACAGGTGTACATCACGTCCCTTAATCAACATTGGATTATTATATTTACTTGTATGCTTTTATTTTAAAAGCCAAGAACACTGAAGTCTAACCTTCGCACTGCAGCTGTTGTCAAAGTTCATCCCACATTATGCACTTCCAACATTGCAGCATTTGAGTCATGATGTGAGTTGAATTTGTCTAAGCTATGGAGTGACAAGGTTGACCATCAGTATCCTATAGCATAAGTAGGCTTTTGTGTTAGCATTTGTTTTCGACATGTGCATATCTGAAATAATATGTCACAATTATTTTGTTACAGATTTGTGACAAAGACTTATCATTTTATGGTTTTAAAGCTGACGTTTCAATTGTTTACAGCTTAGAAATCAGGGTGTAGCCTCATATCTATGTGTAGCACTAGACACTTTGACATGTCATGTTTTTTCACCATGTGTAGGTAGCTAGCAGTAATTTGTGCCAGACACACAGCAGGGGAACAGCTGACATTACTGAACCCCAGTGACACAGGAGCAAGTGTTGACTGTGCTAACAGCACTTCCGAGCAACAACTGGCGGTGTTTGGAGCCCAGGGATGAGAAGAGAACAGGGTGGAGGCAGCAGGACTTTTGCCGTTCACACAGCAGGGGAACAGCTGACATTACTGAACCCCAGTAACACAGGAGCAAGTGTTGACTGTGCTAACAGCACTTCCGAGCAACAACTGGCGGTGTTGAAGCCCAGGGATGAGAAGAGAACAGGGTGGAGGCAGCAGGACTTTTTGCCATTCACACAGCAGGGGAACAGCTGACATTACTGAACCCAGTAAACAGGAGCAAGTGTTGACTGTGCTAACAGCACTTCCGAGCAACAACTGGCGGTGTTGGAGCCCAGGGATGAGAAGAGAACAGGGTGGAGGCAGCAGGACTTTTTGCGTTCACACAGCAGGGGAACAGCTGACATTACTGAACCCCAGTAACACAGGAGCAAGTGTTGATGTGCTAAC
>JARQOD010010601.1:0-26685 GCA_033576555.1 Oophaga sylvatica | reverse complement strand
CCCCTTTAGTGTTGTATTACTCTGTTTCCCCCCCCATTAGCAGGGAATTACTCTGTTCCCTCTCCCATTAGTGGGGTATTACTCTGTTCCCCCCCCATTAGTGGGGTATTACTCTGTTCCCTCCCCCATTAGCGGGGTATTACTCTGTTCCCTCCCCATTAGTGTTGTATTACTCTGTTTCCTCCCCCATTAGCGGGGTATTACTCTGTTCCCTCCCCTATTAGCAGGGTATTACTCTGTTCCCTCTCCCATTAGTGGGTATTACTCTGTTCCCTCCCCCATTAGTGGGGTAATACTCTGTTTCCTCCCCCATTAGTGAGGTATTACTCAGTGCCCTCCCCCATTAGTGGGGTATTACTCAGTGCCCTCCCCCATTAGTGTTGTATTACTCTGTTCCCTCCCCCATTAGCGGGGTATTACTCTGTTTCCTCCCCCATTAGTGGGGTATTACTCTGTTCCCTCCCCCATTAGCGGGGTATTACTCTGTTCCCTCCCCATTAGTGTTGTCTTACTCTGTTCCCTCCCCCATTAGTGGGGTATTACTCAGTGCCCTCCCCCATTAGTGTTGTATTACTCTGTTCCCTCCCCCATTAGTGGGGTATTACTCTGTTCCCTCCCCCATTAGTGGGGTATTACTCTGTTCCCTCCCCCATTAGCGGGGTATTACTCTGTTCCCTCCCCCATTAGTGTTGTATTACTCTGTTTCCCTCCCCCATTAGCAGGGAATTACTCTGTTCCTCTCCCATTAGTGAGGTATTACTCAGTGCCCTCCCCCATTAGTGAGGTATTACTCAGTGCCCTCCCCCATTAGTGGGGTATTACTCAGTGCCCTCCCCCATTAGTGTTGTATTACTCTGTTCCCTCCCCATTAGCGGGGTATTACTCTGTTTCCTCCCCCATTAGTGGGGTATTACTCAGTGCCCTCCCCCATTAGCAGGGTATTACTCTGTTCCGTCCCCCATTAGCGGGGTATTACTCTGTTCCCTCCCCCATTAGCGGGTATTACTCTGTTCCCTCCCCCATTAGCGGGGTATTACTCAGTGCCCTCCCCCATTAGTTGTCACGCTGTATAGCAGATATATATATGTGATGTCAGTAATCTATATCAAAAGGGCAAATACTATATAACATGCGCATAGATATATGATAACATAGATTTACCTGACAGAATGTCCAGAGGGTCAAAACGGAATCCGTTTATACGCTGTCTCCGGCTAGAGGGTGACCGGGTCTAAGCTGACCCTAAACTGGGTCCTAACTAATCCCTCAACCTGGAGGTACTGTTAAAGGTACAGAGGTCCAGGCCACCAGCGTAAACCCTGTCTCCTATCAATCCCTGCCAACTGTATTCTAGTCCTAAGAAGGACCCTGAATACCACCAAAGGGAATGAACAGGTAACGGTTAATGACAGAAAGACAAACAACAAAGACAAGAAATAAAGTAAATAAAGTCTTACATACAACACTCACACACAGTAGGAACACCTAAGGTCTCAGAGAAAAACTATAAGCTGTAAGAGTAAAAACAACTAAGGAGCTCTTAGCTTAAATATTCTCAGAACCGATCCAGTCTGCTAAACTACATGAATGCTTTCACCGGCATCTAACACCCAGACTGGCAGAAATATAAAGGAAACTAATTAGAACATAATCAAAAGCAGCCGGGCGAGGCTGCACCTAGCCTTAGCAAAGAGCTAGGAAAAATTAACTCTCTCATTACCAAAAAACAAAGAAACAGCAGCTCAGCTGTGAGAAGTCAGAATGTGCAATCGCGACGATCTTCATGGCGATGCACCCATGACAGTACCCCCCCTTCTACGAGGGGCCTCCGGACCCTCATGACCAGGTCTGTCCGGGTGAGTTGTGTGAAAGGTCCGAACCAATCGATCTGCGTTAACATCAGACGCAGGGACCCACGTCCCCTCCTCAGGACAATACCCCCTCCACTGAACTAAGTACTGAAGGGATCGGCGACTGAGACGTGAGTCAATGATTTTCGACCCATGAATTTCCACGTTATCATTGACCACCACTGAAGGAGGTAGAGGTGACGGTATGACTGGTGCCACATACTTTTTAAGTAATGACTTGTGAAACACATTATGATTTTTAAACGTAGGAGGGAGGTCCAGACGAAATGCCACAGGATTAATTATGGAACTGATCCTGTACGGCCCGATGAATCTGGGACCCAACCTCCAGGAGGAAACTTTACGTTTTATATTCCTGGTAGACAACCAAACCAGATCGTTCACCTTCAGATCTAGACCAAAACTCTCCTCCTATCAGGCATCCGTTTGTAACGGTTCCCCGTAACCTTCAGTCTTAAGCGATCTGGAACTATCAGTCTCCCTGGAAGTCCCACAGGGGCGTCCCCCTGAGCCCCCAATACCTCCCCCTCAAGCTCAGAGCATACAGCTGACACTACAACTCCCTCCTGAGGAATAGGAACCGGATCATCCGTCTTCCCGGCCCTTGGGAAAGAACGAGATAAGGCATCAGGAAGCAACTTTATTGAGCAGTCATATGCGCGATAAGGAGGAAACTCTTTACACCCCTCCTCTGAGAACATCTCCCCAAAGTCCTCCAGAAAAGGAGACAAAGTCCTAGGCACAACCGCACCGATGACCGTGCTCATGCAGTTATTCTTGCAAAATTCACCCCACTGGCTTATCTTTCTGGATTGCCAATCAATCACTGGGTTTATGTTTAGCCAACCAAGGAAGTCCCAACACAATAGGAGTAGGTAGACCCTCCAACACATAACAAGACAATTGCTCTTTATGTATTGCCCCTACTCGAAGATCTATGTTATGAACAGCTTGTACCAAGCTACCTTGACCAAGAGGTCTAGAATCAATAGAGAGTATAGGGACCGGTTTGGCCAATACACTCAGTTGCATACCATGCACCTGGGCAAACCGAGCGTCCACCAAATTACCCCCGGACCCACTATCAAGAAAAACAGAAATCCTCTCAGTTCTAGTACCAATCACCACCTCCGCAGGCACGAGAAACTGAGAGGGATTTGGGGACGAAATACACACTCCCAGGTTAACTCCTTGGCTCAAAGAGGTCCGGGATGGACACCCCCCAACAAAATGTCCCTCTCTCCCGCAAAAGAAACACCTTCTAGTCTTGCGGCGCACCGCCGATTCCCTCCTACAAAATGATGTCCCTCCCAACTGCATGGGTTCCTCAGAACAGACCAGGGGAACCTCAGTATAAGGGACTTTAGTAGTAGGTGGAGTCATCATGGGGGGCGGAGTTACCTCGCGTCTTCCCCGAAGTCGTCTATCAATGCGAATAGCGAGGGCCATAGCAGCCTCCAGTGATGGAGGAGAATCATACTGAGCCAACACATCTTTTAATTTGTCAGACAACCCTTGACAAAACTGGCTCCTAAGAGCTGGGTCATTCCACTGAGTATCTGTTGCCCATCTACGGAACTCAGAAGAATATTCCTCCGCTGGACGATTTCCTTGCCGTATTTTACGTAACCTTGTTTCAGCAAGGGAGACTCGATCCGGATCATCATATACCAGACCCAGGGCAGTAAAAAATCGATCCACTGACTGGAGATCTGGGGAGCCTGGAGGAATAGAGAACGCCCAAGATTGAGGGTCCCCTTGTAAGAGCGAGATAACAATTCCCACCCTCTGCTCTTCACTCCCAGATGACCGAGGCCGCAGCCGAAAGTACAATTTACATGCCTCCCGGAAAGTAAAAAATTTGTCCCGCCCACCAGTGAACCTGTCCGGGAGAGCAACCTTAGGTTCAGATCTGGTTTGCTCCGGGAGGGACAAAACCTTGGACTTAATGTCTGCAAATTCCATGGACAACCCCTGCAACTGCCGGGCCAGCTGGGCTACTGGATCCATGACAGCTGGGGAGAATCTTTAGTTGGGCCGGTGAAAATGTCACGCTGTATAGCAGATATATATATGTGATGTCAGTAATCTATATCAAAAGGCAACATACTATATAACATGCGCATAGATATATGATAACATAGATTTACCTGACAGAATGTCCAGAGGGTCAAAACGGAATCCGTTATACGCTGTCTCCGGCTAGAGGGTGACCGGGTCTAAGCTGACCCTAAACTGGGGTCCTAACTAATCCCTCAACCTGGAGGTACTGTTAAAGGTACAGAGGTCCAGGCCACCAGCGTAAACCCTGTCTCCTATCAATCCCTGCCAACTGTATTCTAGTCCTAAGAAGGACCCTGAATACCACCAAAGGGAATGAACAGGTAACGGTTAATGAACAGAAAGACAAACAACAAAGACAAGAAATAAAGTAAATAAAGTCTTACATACAACACTCACACACAGTAGGAACACCTAAGGTCTCAGAGAAAAACTATAAGCTGTAAGAGTAAAAACAACTAAGGAGCTCTTAGCTTAAATATTCTCAGAACCGATCCAGTCTGCTAAACTACATGAATGCTTTCACCGGCATCTAACACCCAGACTGGCAGAAATATAAAGGAAACTAATTAGAACATAATCAAAAGCAGCCGGGCGAGGCTGCACCTAGCCTTAGCAAAGAGCTAGGAAAAATTAACTCTCTCATTACCAAAAAACAAAGAAACAGCAGCTCAGCTGTGAGAAGTCAGAATGTGCAATCGCGACGATCTTCATGGCGATGCACCCATGACATTAGTGGGGTATTACTCAGTGCCCTCCCCCATTAGTGGGGTATTACTCAGTGCCCTCCCCCATTAGTGGGGTATTACTCAGTTCCCTCCCCCATTAGTGGAGTATTACTCAGTGCCCTCCCCCATTAGTGGGGTATTACTCTGTTCCCTCCCCCATTAGCGGGGTATTACTCTGTTCCCTCCCCCATTAGCGGGGTATTACTCAGTGCCCTCCCCCATTAGCAGGGTATTACTCTGTTCCCTCCCCCATTAGCGGGGTATTACTCAGTGCCTCCCCCATTAGCAGGGTATTACTCTGTTCCCTCCCCATTAGCAGGGTATTACTCTGTTCCCTCCCCCATTAGCGGGGTATTACTCAGTGCCTCCCCATTAGCGGGGTATTACTCTGTTCCCCATTAGTGGGTATTACTCTGTTCCCTCCCCATTAGTGGGGTATTACTCAGTGCCCTCCCCCATTAGCAGGGTATTACTCTGTTCCCTCCCCCATTAGCAGGGTATTACTCTGTTCCTTCCCCCATTAGTGGGGTATTACTCAGTGCCCTCCCCCATTAGCGGGGTATTACTCTGTTCCCTCCCCCATTATCGGGGTATTACTCAGTGCCCTCCCACATTAGCAGGGTATTACTCTGTTCCCTCCCCCATTAGTGGGGTATTACTCTGTTCCTTCCCCCATTAGCAGGGTATTACTCTGTTCCCTCCCCCCCATTAGTGGGGTATTACTCAGTTCCCTCCCCCATTAGTGGGGTATTACTCTGTTCCCTCCCCATTAGTGGGGTATTATTCTGTTCCCCATTAGTGGGGTATTACTCTGTTCCCTCCCCCATTAACGGGGTATTACTCAGTGCCCTCCCCCATTAGTGGGGTATTACTCAGTGCCCTCCCCCATTAGTGGGGTATTACTCAGTGCCCTCCCCCATTAGTGGGGTATTACTCAGTTCCCTCCCCCATTAGTGGAGTATTACTCAGTTCCCTCCCCCATTAGTGGGGTATTACCTCAGTGCCCTTCCCCATTAGTGGGGTATTCTCACTCCCCTAGTTGCCCTCCCCCATTAGTGGGGTATTACTCAGTTCCCTCCCCCATTAGTGGGGTATTACTCAGTGCCCTCCCCCATTAGTGGGGTATTACTCAGTTCCCTCCCCCATTAGTGGGGTATTACTCAGTGCCCTCCCCCATTAGTGGGGTATTACTCAGTTCCCTCCCCCATTAGTGGAGTATTACTCAGTTCCCTCCCCCATTAGTGGGGTATTACTCAGTGCCCTCCCCATTAGTGGGGTATTACTCAGTGCCCTCCCCCATTAGTGGAGTATTACTCAGTTCCCTCCCCCATTAGTGGGGTATTACTCAGTGCCCTCCCCCATTAGTGGGGTATTACTCAGTGCCCTCCCCATTAGTGGGGTATTACTCAGTGCCCTCCCCCATTAGTGGGGTATTACTCAGTCCCTCCCCCATTAGTGGAGTATTACTCAGTGCCCTCCCCCATTAGTGGGGTATTACTCAGTGCCCTCCCCCATTAGTGGGGTATTACTCAGTGCCCTCCCCCATTAGTGGGGTATTACTCAGTTCCCTCCCCCATTAGTGGAGTATTACTCAGTTCCCTCCCCCATTAGTGGGGTATTACTCAGTGCCCTCCCCCATTAGTGGGGTATTACTCAGTGCCCTCCCCCATTAGTGGGGTATTGCACAGTGCGCCCCCCTGTTGGTGGCATGATGGTACAGTGACCCCGCTGTGCCGTTTCTCGCCCGCAGGAAGTTTACCATGAACAGCACATCCAGAACTTCTTTGAGAACCACAAGGAGGAGTTCCCGGCTGTGAAGGTGGTGGGTCCTGAGGAAGGGCTGAGCCAAGGGGAGGCCCGGGACATGGGCATGTAAGTACGGCGGCGGAGCCTGGTCTGGGGGGCGCAGTGCGCTGACCCCGTCTCACTCACTGTGTGTGACAGGGACCTGTGCCGGCAGGACGATGCCTGCGAATACTTCTTCAGTCTGGACGCCGACGTGGTGCTGACCAACCCCGACACCCTGTACATCCTGATCCAGGAGAAGCGGTCAGTGCTGGCTGCCCTACAGTCAGTGGGGAGGGGCTCACCCTACAGTCAGTGGGGAGGGGCTCACCCTACAGTCAGTGGGGAGGGGCTCACCCTACAGTCAGTGGGGAGGGGCTCACCCTACAGTCAGTGGGGAGGGGCTCACCCTACAGTCAACAGGAGGGCTCACCCTACAGTCAGCGGGGAGGAGCTCACCCTACAGTCAGCGGGGAGGGGCTCACCCTACAGTCAGTGGGGAGGGTCTCACTCTACAGTCAGCGGGGAGGGGCTCACTCTACAGTCAGCGGGGAAAGGCTAACCCTACAGTCAGCGGGGAGGGACTGCTCTTTATTCTGGGGGGAAGGGGCTAACCCTACAGTCAGTGGGGAGGGGCTGTCCTTTACTCGGGGGGAGGGGCTCTACTCCTACAGTCAGTGGGGAGGGGACTGCTCTTTATTCTGGGGGGAAGGGGCTCACCCTACAGTCAGCGGGGAGGGCTGCCCGTTACTCTGGGGCAAGGGGCTAACCCTACAGTCAGTGGGGAGGGACTGCTCTTTATTCTGGGGGAGGGGCTCTGCGGACATGTGACCTGACACCCAATCCTCTCTCTACAGGAAAGTCATCGCCCCTATGGTGTCTCGCAGTGGCAAACTGTGGTCCAACTTCTGGGGGGCGCTCAGCCCGGAGGGGTACTACGCCCGGTCTGAGGACTACGTGGATATCGTGCAGGGAAAGCGGATGTGAGTGACTGGCGCCCTGCAGTGGGCGGGGACAATGTGCATGATTAACCCATCACCCTCCGGAGGGCGCGGGATGCTCACACCTGTTTGCCTTGCAGTGGGGTGTGGAACGTCCAATACATCCCCACTCGACATCATTGTGGTGTGAAATTCGCGGGGGTAAGAAATCTCATTCCTGCTTCATATGACTCGGACTATGTTTCTTAACCAGTAATAGTATCATCGGCTGAGCCGTTATTCCGCGGTGTCTCTCATTCTGGCTCTCTCACATCTACGTATACTCGGCGTCTGATCTCATCCAGTACTGCAGCCTCCCTTCACGTGCGGGCAATATCTGAAACGCCCTGTTAATGACTCTCGCCAGTTCTCTCGCTATCCCCATTCTGCGCCTCGTCTCACTTCCCCGGTCTCCATTATCCGCCTCACTGCGCCTGTTTCGCGCGCTCCTTCATTATCGCGATCACCCATTGTCGCCTCCCCCCGTATTCTCGCCGGCTGGTCATAATCTAGCTGAATACTCCGCGTGGTTATATCGCGCCGCTTCGTCCGCGGGGTCTCAATGTGTCTGCCGCTTCTCCGCTCGCCGGTCTACTCCGATCTGCAGCCTGTTTCCTCAGGGGGTACTAAGGTTATGCCTCCTCATATCACCGATCTCGATAGCTAACCTGTATTCGCGCGGCTATTAACTCTCGCCGAAATTGGGTCTCACTAATACATGGCTGTTTACTCGCGGACTAATAATCTCATGCCGTATTACGCGGAGGTATATATAATGCGTAATTCCGCGGGGGATATATAAATGCCTGTATTCGACCGCCTGGTATTCCATATCATGACGTATTACCGCGATTAATATTGGCCTGAATTCGCGCCGGGGTCAATTATAATCGCCTTAACTTACGCGGGAAATAATGACCTGTAATATACCGGAAGTATAATTAATGAGCCTTATATCGCGGGATAAATAATAATGGCCTGTAATACCGCGGGGAATAATAATAATGACTGTATATACGCGGGTAATAATATAATCTGAGCCTGTAATATACCGCGGGGTATATATAAATGAGCCTGTAATACGCGGGGTAAAATAATAATGGCCTGTATATACCGCGGGTAATAATAATAATGAGCTGTTAATATACCGCGGGATACAATCAATATGACCTGTAATATACCGCGGGGATAATGAATAATAATGAGCCTGTAATATACGCGCGGGGTAATATAATAATGAGCCTGTATATACCGCGGGGTAATAATAATAATGAGCCTGTAATATACCGCGGGGGATAATAATAATAATGAGCCTGTAATATACCGCGGGGTATAAAATAATAATGAGCCTGTAATATACGCGGGGGAATAATAATAATAATGAGCTGTAATATACCGCGGGGATAATAATAATAATAATAGCCTGTAATATACCGCGGGGTAATTTGGCCTGAATAGTAATTAATAATAATGAGCCTGTAATATACCGCGGGGTAATATAATAATATGAGCCTGTAATATACCGCGGGTGGGTAATATAAATAATAAATAATGAGCCTGTAATATACCGCGGGGTAATAATAATAATAATGAGCCTGTAATATACCGCGGGGTAATAATAATAATATGAGCCTGTAATATACCGCGGGGGTAATAATAATAATGAGCCTGTAATTACCGCGGGGGTAATAAATAATAATGGCTGTAATATACGCGGGGTAAATAATAATAATGAGCCTGTAATATACCGGGGGAAAAATAATAATGAGCTGTAATATACCGGGGGAATAATATAATAATGGCCTGTAATATACCGCGGGGTAATAATAATAATAATGAGCCTGTAATATCCGCGGGGAATAATAATAATGAGCTGTAATACGCGGGGTATATATAATAGCCTGTAATATACCGCGGGGTAATAATAATAATAATGAGCCTGTAATATACCGCGGGGTAATAATAATAATAATGGCCTGTAATATACCGCGGGGGTAATAATAATAATGGCTGTATATACGCGGGTATAATATAAGGCCTGTAATATACCGCGGGGAATAATATAATAATGAGCCTGTAATATACGCGGGGTAATAATAATAATAAGGCTGTAATATACCGGGGTAATAATAATAATAAGGCCTTAATATACGCGGGTAAATATATGAGCCTGTAATATACCGGGGGTATAATAATAATAATGAGCCTGTATATACGCGGGGAATTAATATAATGAGCCTGTAATATACCGCGGGGGTAATAATAATAATAATGGCCTGTAATATACCGAATATACCGCGGGATAAAATAATAATGAGCCTGTAATATACCGGGGGAATAATAATAATGAGCCTGTAATATACGCGGGGAATAATAATAATAATGAGCCTGTAATTACCCGGGATAATAATAATAAGGCTTAAAACGGGGTAATAATAATAATAATGAGCCGTAATATACGATAAATAATATAGCGTAATATACGGGTAATAATAATATAAGAGCCTGTAATAACCGCGGGGATAATAATAATAATGAGCCTGTAATATACCGCGGGGAATAATATAATAATGAGCCTGTAATATACCGCGGGGAATAATAATAATAATGAGCTGTAATATACCGCGGGGGATAATAATAATAATGAGCCTGTAATATACGCGGGGAATAATAAAATAATGAGCCTGTAATATACCGCGGGGAATATAATAATAATGAGCCTGTAATAACCGCGGGAATAATAATAATAATGACCTGTAATATACGCGGATAATAATAATAATACCGTAAATGAACCGCGGGAATATTAATAATAATGAGCCTGTAATATACCGCGGGATAATAATAATAATGAGCCTGTAATATACCGCGGGGATAATAATAATAATGAGCCTGTAATATACGCGGGGGTAATAATAAAATAATGGCCTGTAATATACCGGGGATAATAAATAATAATGAGCCTGTAATATACCGCGGGGATAATAAATAATATGACCTAAATACCGCGGGGTAATAATAAATAATGAGCCTGTAATAACCGCGGGGATAATAATAATAATAATGAGCTTAATATACGGGGATAATATAAGGCTGTAATATACGCGGGTAATATAATATGGCGTAAATAGATAATATAAATAAGGCCGTAATATACCGCGGGGTAATAATAATAATAATGAGCCTGTAATATACCGCGGGGTAATAAAATAATAATGAGCCTGTAATATACCGGGGGTATAATATAATAATGAGCCTGTAAATAATACCGTACCGGGGAATAATAATAAAATGAGCCTGTAATATACCGCGGGGGATAATAATAATAATGAGCCTGTAATACCGCGGGGGATAATAATAATAATGAGCCTGTATATACCGCGGGGAATAAAATAAAATGACCTGTAATATACCGCGGGGATAATAATAATAATAATGAGCCGTAATATACGGGGAATATAATAAGATGTAATATAACGCGGGATAATAATATGGCTGTAATATACGCGGGAATAATATAATAAGTCTTAATATACCGCGGATAATAATAATAATGACCGTAAAACCGGGGGAATAATAATAATGAGCCTGTAATATACCGCGGGGGTAATAATAAATAATGAGCCTGTAAATACCGCGGGGGATAATAAAAATAATGAGCCTGTATATACCGCGGGGTAATAATAATAATAATGAGCCTGTAATATACCGCGGGGTATAATAAAATAATGAGCCTGTAATATACCGGGGAATAATAATAAAATGAGCCTGTAATATACCGCGGGGTAATATATAATGAGCCTGTAATATACCCGGGTAATATAATATAATGAGCCTAATACGGGTAATATAAAATAAGGCCTGTAAATACCGGGATAATAAAAAATAATGACCTGTAATAACCGGGGGTAATATATAATGAGCCTAAATACGCGGGATAATAATAATAATAGCCTGTAATATACCGCGGGATAATATAATAATACGTAATACCGGGATAATAATAATAATGAGCGAATACGGGGGAATAATATAATAATGAGCCTGTAATATACGCGGGGTATAAATAATAATAGCCTGTAATATACGCGGGTAATAATATAATAAGAGCCTGAATATACCCGGGGTAATATAATAATATGAATACCGGATAAGGCTTAATATAGGGTAATATATCGGATATAATAATACGGGGTAATATACTAATACTAATATACCGGTGTAATATAACGGGGGTTAAAATAAAACGCGTAATAATATATGAGCTATATATCGGGTAATAATAAAATAGGCCTGTAATATACGCGGGGAATAATAATAATAAGGCCTGTAATATACCGCGGGGTAATAATAAAATAATGAGCTGTAATATACCGCGGGTAAATAAAAAATAGCTGTAATATACCGGGGTAATAAAATGAAATATGAATAATACGGGGGAATATAGAATGAGATATAATATACCTGGTGGGGGATAAATAATAATAGCTGTAATACCGCGGGGAATAAAATAATAATGACCTGTAATATACCCGGGGAATAAATAATAATAATGAGCCTGTAATATTACCGGGGGTATATAATAATAAGACCTGTAAATACCGCGGGGGAATAATAATAATAAATGACCTAATATACCGCGGGGATAATATAATAATAAAGCCTATAATTACCGCGGGGTAAAATAATAATAATGAGCCTGTAAATATACCGGGGAATAAAATAATAATAAGCTGTAAATACCGCGGGGAAATAATAATAATAAAAGAGCCTGTAATATACCGCGGGGTATAATAAAAATAATGAGCCTGTAATATACCGGGGAATAATAATAATAATATAGCCTGTAATATACCGCGGGGATATATAATAATAATAATGAGCCTGTAATATACCGCGGGGGAATAATAATATAATGACCTGTAATATACCGCGGGGGTAATAATAAATAATAGAGCCTGTAATATACCGGGGGTAATAATAATAATAATGAGCCTGTAATATACCGCGGGGTAATAATAATAATAATGAGCCTGTAATATACCGCGGGATAATAATAATAATAATGAGCCTGTAATATACCCGGGGTAATAATAATAATAATAATGAGCCTGTAATATACCGCGGGGGTAATAATTAATAATAATGAGCCTGTAATATACCGCGGGGGAATAATAATAATAATGGCCTGTAATATACCGCGGGGGTAATAGTAATAATAATGAGCCTGTAATATACCGCGGGGATAATAATAATAATAACTGGCCTGTAATATACCGCGGGGGATAATAAGTAATAATAATGAGCCTGTAATATACCGCGGGGATAATAATAATAATAACTGGCCTGTAATATACCGCGGGGATAATAGTAATAATATACTGGCCTGTAATAGTCGGTGCATTATCGCCCGTCCTCGCAGGATAAGCGTCTGGCCGGCGGCTACGAGTCCGTCCCCACTGTGGACATCCACATGACGCAGGTCGGGTACCAGGACGAGTGGTTGAAGTTCCTGAAGGATTACGTCGCCCCCGTCACCGAGAAGCTGTTCCCCGGATACTACACCAAGGTAACGGCCTCCTCCCCGGCCCGTCGTCTCTCGTCGCCTGCGCTCACCACCATCTTCTTGTCAGGCCAAGGCGTTCCTGAACTTCATAGTGCGGTACCGGCCGGACGAGCAGCCGTCCCTGCGCCCGCACCACGACTCCTCCACCTTCACCATCAACATCGCCCTCAACAATAAAGACATTGACTATGAGGTGGGTGGCATGTGACCCGTCGTGTGGGGTGGGTAATGGGGGGGTCACGGGGTCATATGTGTGCCCGATGGGTAAAGGAGGGTCACGGGGTCATTTGTGTGCCCGATGGGTAATGGGGGGGGTGTCGTGTGCCCGGTGGGTAATGGGGAGTGTCGTGTGCCCGGTGGGTAAGGGTGGGGGGGGTCGTGTGCCCGGTGGGTAATGGGGGGGTGGGTGTCGTGTGCCCGGTGGGTAATGGGGAGTGTCGTCGTGTGCCCGGTGGGTAATGGGGGGGTGTCGTGTGCCAGGTGGGTAATGGGGGGTGTCGTGTGCCCGGTGGGTAATGGGGGGGTGGGTGTCGTGTGCCCGGTGGGTAATGGGGGGTGTCGTGTGCCCGGTGGGTAATGGGGGGGGTTCGTGTGCCAGGTGGGTAATGGGGGGGTGTCGTGTGCCAGGTGGATAGTGGGGGGGATGTCATGTGCCCGGTGGGTAATGGGGAGTGTCGTGTGCCCGGTGGTAATGGGGGAGTGTCGTGTGCCCGGTGGGTAATGGGAGTGTCGTGTGCCCGGTGGGTAATGGGGGAGTGTCGTGTGCCAGGTGGTAATGGGGGGGGGTGTCGTGTGCCCGGTGGGTAATGGGGGAGTGTCGTGTGCCCGGTGGGTAATGGGGAAGTGTCGTGTGCCCGGTGGGTAATGGGGGAAGGGAGGGTCGTGTGCCGGTGTGTAATGAGGTGTGTCGTGTGCCCGGTGGGTAATGGGGAGTGTCGTGTGCCCGGTGGGTAAGGGTGGGGGGGTCGTGTGCCCGGTGGGTAATGGGGGGGTGGGTGTCGTGTGCCCGGTGGGTAATGGGGAGTGTCGTCGTGTGCCCGGTGGGTAATGGGGGGGTGTCGTGTGCCAGGTGGGTAATGGGGGGTGTCGTGTGCCCGGTGGGTAATGGGGGGGTGGGTGTCGTGTGCCCGGTGGGTAATGGGGGGTGTGTGTGCCCGGTGGGTAATGGGGGGGTGTCGTGTGCCAGGTGGGTAATGGGGGGGTGTCGTGTGCCAGGTGGATAGTGGGGGGGATGTCATGTGCCCGGTGGGTAATGGGGAGTGTCGTGTGCCCGGTGGGTAATGGGGGAGTGTCGTGTGCCCGGTGGGTAATGGGAGTGTCGTGTGCCCGGTGGGTAATGGGGGAGTGTCGTGTGCCAGGTGGGTAATGGGGGGGGTGTCGTGTGCCCGGTGGGTAATGGGGGAGTGTCGTGTGCCCGGTGGGTAATGGGGAAGTGTCGTGTGCCCGGTGGGTAATGGGGAAGGGAGGGTCGTGTGCCCGGTGGTAATGAGGTGTGTCGTGTGCCCGGTGGGTAATGGGGGAGGGAGGTCGTGTGCCCGGTGGTAATGAGGGTGTCGTGTGCCCGGTGGGTAATGGGGAGTGTCGTGTGCCGGTAGGTAATGGGGGGAGGAGGTCGTGTGCCCGGTGGTAATGGGTGTGTCATGTGCCGGTGGGTAATGGGGGGGTGTCGTGTGCCCGGTGGGTAATGGGGGGATGTCGTGTGCCTGGTGGGTAATGGGGGAGTGTCGTGTGCCGGTGGGTAATGGGGGGAGGGAGGGTCGTGTGCCCGGTGTGTAATGAGGTGTGTCGTGTGCCGGTGGGTAATGGGGGAGTAGGGTCGTGTGCCCGGTGGGTAATGGGGGGATGTCGTGTGCCCGGTGGGTAATGGGGGAGTGTCGTGTGTCCGGTGGTAATGGGGGGAGGGAGGGTCGTGTGCCCGGTGTGTAATGAGGTGTGTCGTGTGTCCGGTGGGTAATGGGGGAGTGTCGTGTGTCCGGTGGGTAATGGGGGGGATGTCGTGTGCCTGGTGGGTAATGGGGGAGTGTCGTGTGCCGGTGGGTAATGGGAGGAGGTCGTGTGCGGTGATGAGGTGTGTCGTGTGCCGGTGGGTAATGGGGGAGTGTCGTGTGTCCGGTGGGTAATGGGGGGGAGTCGTGTGCCCGGTGGGTAATGGGTGTGTCGTGTGCCCGGTGGGTAATGGGGGAGTGTCGTGTGCCCGGTGGGTAATGGGGGAGTGTCGTGTGCCCGGTAGGTAATGGGGGGAGGGAGGGTCGTGTGCCCGGTGTGTAATGAGGTGTGTCCGGTGGGTAATGGGGGAGTGTCGTGTGCCCGGTAGGTAATGGGGGGAGGGAGGGTCGTGTGCCCGGTGGGTAATGAGGTGTGTCGTGTGCCCGGTGGGTAATGGGGGGTGTCGTGTGCCCGGTGGGTAATGGGGGGTGTCATGTGCTCAGTGGGGTCTCTTGACCTCTGGTATCGCCAGGCACAGACCGACTCGGGGGGGATTTCTGCTCAGCCAGGCTTCCATAGTTGGGGGACTGCGGCACTGACGTGGCGGCTCTTCTTTCCGCAGGGCGGTGGCTGCAGATTCATCCGCTACAACTGCCGCGTCGAGTCTCCTCGGAAGGGCTGGTCCTTCATCCACCCGGGGCGGCTGACGCATTACCACGAGGGGCTGCCCACCACCCGGGGGACGCGCTACATCATGGTATCATTCGTGGATCCTTGACCCTAGGCGGACTCCCTCCCGTGTCGGACACTGAGCAGAGGGGGCCGTCTGGCACCAGACATAAGGGGCAGTCATCAGCAGATGTTTCTCATCTTTCTCCACCATCATAGCGGCGTTGTGCACGGCGCCATCATGACGGTGTCACCGCTGATCTTCATCCCACGCTGCCTTCATGTTACCAGACCCTCAGGAGCAAGAGATGGAGCCGGAGGTCGCCGCGCCGAGACGCTTTATAAAGAGCATTCGCCGTTTTTGTACAAAATGCTTTAAATTATTCGCTGCCAAAAATTGTATTTTTTTTACATTTTTTAATGAAATATTTTAAATGAAATTGTGCAATAAATAATTCTGGTGTAATATCAGCTGTGACCACTGGAGGGAGCCCCGGGCACGCGCTACATAGAGATCACATGTGGATGAGGACAAGGCTCCCGCTACCATCTCCGCACAGTAGACGGCGGCTCCGCACAGCTGTTTGTCAGTCGGTGACTGTCACCCTCTATACTTGTACACTCCCTCCACGGTCCCCGACTGTAGAAATGACCTAGCAGAAGGTGACGAGTGGCTGCAAGATGCGACTATACAGCCGGCCATCCAGCCGAGACACTGAGCTGCGTGTGCATGCGCAGCGCCTCGCGGTGAACTCCTTTCTCCTTAGTACTTTTCTCACGGCGCTCGTGCTGACATCAGTAAGTGAAGCCGAGTTCGTTGGCTGTGAAATCCCAGGACCTTTCTGACGGCACCACGAGCCGGAGAACTTTATCACATTCCTGGTGCCATCAGCATGGTGACAGGAGTTCACCGCGAAGCACTGAGCAAGCACGCACAGCTCCGTGTCTCTGCTGGAGGGCAGGCTGGATGGTCGCATCATACAACCATGCAGCCTGCCCTTTAGATGTGGCTGAGCTCTATGCGTTGCCGGACGATTTATCTTCTCTACGGAAAGGTGACGAATATTTTTATTATATTGTTTCAGGAGACATTGGCTTCAGTGGATGGGGCGATGACGTGCGTACACGTGGTTTTGGTAAATGTAGATTCATTAAAAGGAGTCTGTTATTTCAATTAAAGGGCTTTATTCTGGGTGTGTGTATGTTTTCAGCTGCAGATGGAAGGAAGAGAGCCACAGTCATTACTAGTGGTTATGCGGAGCCCAGATAGGATTGACACCTCAGATTATAAAGAGTGTTGACCGGCCCCTCCAGCTCGGGCTCCTCCTACTCAGCTCTCCAGTTTACAATTTGAGGTCTCAGAGGATGGTCGCTGCTGGAAGCAGCTCCTCAGAAGACTTTATTATTTTTTATCGGACAAGAGACTTGGATCACCAAATGTGGTCTAGAGGTCTCAGGGGTCTCAGCGCTGCTGGACCCCCACCTCTCCCTTGGTGGATCTATATTACCCTATATGGTGGTCCCGCTGGCCCGGGGGGATGAGGATGGCTTCCCTGGCGGGGACGCAAACCGCGCTGCAGGGGTCACTGCGATCCCCGCCCTGGGGGGAAGCATGGGCATAGCGCCAGAGACCCCTGGGGGTCCCTGTGGCGCTTTCGGCTGGTGAGTACTCCACATTTAATATGTGTTTGAGTGTTTTCAGCGACTGCTGCGGCAGTGCTGTTACAATATACATGCCGGTGACTGTGTGTTTTTTGTCCGCAGGTGGATGCCTGCAGGACATAGGAACGGGGGAGAGAGGAGTGCGCGCCTTTTTTATTTGAATTTCGCGCCGCTCTGAGCGCGCGCTTTACGGCAGTCTCCATTTCCGGCTTCTCTCATGAAGCACACGGAGGCACAGCGCGGCGGCCATTATGACAGGCTGAAAGCTCCCTCGGACATCGCTCTCCTCCCCTCCCGGCAGACGCTGCACCGCGACCAGCTGGGTGAGTCGCTTCTACCCGTATAGGGCAGAAGCTTAACCCCTTCACCCCCACAGCGCGGGCGCCTTTCTGAGGCACAAATGGGTGGCAGACTGCGCTGCCTGCAGCTGTTATCTCAAAGCTCGCACACCTTTTCAACAAAGAGGTTGTGGGGAGTCTGCGACAGTAATACTGCCACTATACGTTCCTGCTAACGACGACGCATACTATGCGATCGTTTGTGTGATCATTTTTAATGTCGCTAGTAGCTGCCAATCTGGGCGATCTCATTAACTACGCATAGGCGGTTAGCGATCCCCTTAATGACTTTGGCGGTCATTGCGATTTACTAACCGCAATTTTTTAGCGATCTTGTGAACGTTTTCTTGTTAAGTGTGGCTTAGCTGTCCTATAGCTGCTGCCTTATAAGAGGCACTTGGGGCTCGCACACCCTTTTCATTATTAAGGTTGTGGGGAGTCTGCGACTTTAACCCCTTCTTAGGCGGTTAACTCTTAATGGGGACAGCTGGGGTAGCTCTCTTCTTAAGAGCTTTAACCCTTCAGCGTTTTCGTTTTTTTTTAAGAAACCACATTACTGACAGGTTTAACCTGCCATATACTGTGCAACCGTCTCCCAGATCCGCTACAGGATCAGTCTCGCGTATCTGACGCGCAGAACTGGACGGTGTCAAGCACAGCGGTCGGAGGTTTCCACAAAATGGAGGCCCTCGCTAGTTTCTATTGATGGCCTGTCTGATTTTCTTATTGTTGAGTGTCAGCTAGATCCTCTCATGTCAGGAAGCGACACAAGCCGGTGCCTTCCTTCCCGCGTAGCGAAAATGTCCGATTCGGACAAGGAGGATCGGCAGGGACACTCTGCCTCCCTTTTGGGCCGTAAAGAGGTTTTTATTGGAGGCGTTACAGTTACCGGAGGAGGTATCTGGACGTCCTGGTAAGTCGGCCCGGATGTTTTTCAATCACGATCAAGCTTTACCATCACTGGATGAGCTTAATGGGGCAGTGGAGAAGGAGCGCCTGTGTCCAGAAAATTGAGACACCGTTTCCGTGTTCTACGGAGTTGATGATAATTGGATCCTTCTCCTGAAGTGGATGTCCCTTTATCCCAGCTTAGCAAAATCCTCCTTGTTAAGGGGAAGGCGAGTCTGCAGGACCCGCTGGACAAAAAACGTAGATGGCAGAAAATTCCATCTACGAGGCCGCGGATCATGGATTCGGTATTAAGAATCCATGTGTGCTTGTAAAGTTTCCCTGAGCCGGTTGGACCGTCTACGGACGGCGTGGCAAGGTGGATCTCCTCTATCGAGGTAGATGGGCTTTTCCAGTTTTTGGAGGATACTGCGTCACTGCTATCCAGGGCGCAATCCTCGGCAGTCACAGTCAGATGAGCACTGTGCCTTAGACAGTGGACGCAGTTTCCAAACAGGGTTTGCTAGCTTGCAAGGTGGTCAGCTATTTGGACCTGACCTCACGGAGCTGATTGCCAAGGTAAAGGCAAAAGAAACAGCTTTACCGCAGCGCAGAGCTGTGACCTCTGCGTCTGGCAGGACTAGTGCCGGTAGTTGTTGGCGGTCCTTTCGGTCCAGGGGATGATTCAGTCAGCCCTTTGGGGTTCGGGTCGTCTCTTTTTAAAAAAAAAAAAAGGGGGAATTCTCAGAAATTCCGCATACCCTGGAAACAAAGTTTCCGTCAAGACAAGCGAGAAGCTGACAAAAAGCCCGCTAAGGCGGACTGACGCCAGAGCTCACTCGAGGGCTCTCGAGTGGGGGGTCGCCTGCTCCTATTCAAATTGACTTGGGTTTCCCGCGTCCCGGACGCCTGGATGACGCGGGTTGTATCGGCAGGCTACTTTATGGAGTTTTCTTCTCGACCCCCAGACAGTTTTTTGCCAATCTCGCTTTCCGTCAGAGCCCGAGCTATTTGCCGCTCTACTGCGAGAGGTCGATTCCCTTCTGCAGAAGGGTGTGGTGGTACCGGTTCCGCAGGAGGACCGGGGAAGAGGGTTTTATTCCAACCTCTTTGTGGTCCCCAAAAAGGAGGACAAATTTCGCCCCATTCTGGATCTCAAAAGATCTAATCGGCATGTCCATACCCGGAAATTCCGCATGGAGTCACTTCGCTCCATTTTGGCGGCCCTGTCGCAGAACGACTTTTTGGTGTCAATCGACATTCGCGACGCTTATTTGCATGTTACAGTCGGAAGGGCTCACCAACGCTTCCTTCGTTTTGCCATAGGTCAGGGCCATTACCAGTTTGTGGCTCTGCCATTCGGGTTGGCCTCAGCGCCCAGAGTTTTTACAAAAATTCTGGCGCCTCTCATGGCGATTCTTCGAAGGCAGGGGGTTACGATACTTCCCTACCTGGACGACCTTCTGTTTGTGGCGTCTTCGAAGGAGGAGGCGGTAACTGCTCGCAATCTATCCCTTCAGCTCCTGGAGGATTTCGGGTGGCTGGTCAATTGGGAGAAGTCGTCTCTGGAACGGTCGCAGTCAATCCTGTTTTTGGGGATGCATTTCGACACGGTGCGAGCAGTGGTGTCCCTGCCTCCAGACAAGCAAGCATGTCTCCTTCGACATGCACGGGTTATGAAGTCTTCGACAGCAATGTCCCTGCGAAGCTGTATGCGTCTTCTGGGGTTGATGGTGGCGTCCATGGAAGCACTTCCGTTTGTCCGGTTTCATTCCAGGGCTCTCCAAAGGTTCATTCTGAGCCGTTGGGATTGATCGCAGGTTTTCACTGGATTGCAGTGTCATCATCCCCCCAGGGTACGAGAGTCCCTAGGATGGTGGATACGTCCGAAAGAGTTATCCCTGGGAAAGTCCTTCCTCCCTCCGAAGTGGTCGGTCATAACCACCGATGCCAGCCTGACGGGCTGGGGGGGGGTGTCTGGAACGATCTTTGGACTCAGGGAGTATGGTCGTCGGAGGAGTCTGTCTTGCCGATCAACATCCTGGAAATTGAGGGCGATTTTTTTCTTTGCCTCCAACACTGGACGGTCCCTTTAAGTGGTCTGCCAGTCCGAGTGCAGACGGACAATGCGACGACGGTCGTATATATCAACCACCAAGGCGGGACTGGGAGTTCCAAGCTCATGGTGGAGGTATCTCGTATCCTAGTATGGGCAGAGACCAGAGTGCCAGCTATCTCTGCGATCCACATTCCGGGAGTTCAGAATACCACGGCGGACTTTCTCAGTCGCGAGAAGATGGATCCCGGAGAATGGAGTCTTCATCCGGAAATTTTTGCACTGCTGTGCTCCCGTTGGGGAACTTCCCAAGTGGATCTGATGGCATCCAGGTTCAATGCCAAGTTACCGACTTTCATGTCCAGGTACAAGGACCCGAAGGCTGTGGCGGTGGATGCTCTGGTGGCTCCGTGGGACCAATTAGAGCTAATCTATGTTTTCCACCGATTTCCTTACTCCTGGTGTTACGTCGGATCAGACTAGAGAGAATCCCGGCTATGTTGATAGCCCCAGATTGGCCAAGGAGGACGTGGTTCTCGACACTGGGGTCGCTCCTGGCAGCGCCACCATTTCTACTTCTTTTCCGCTCGGACCTGTTAACCCAAGGGTTCGTTGATCATCCGGACCTGATGTCTCTGCGTTTGACGGCGTGGTTCTTGAGACCGAAATATTGATCCGTCAAGGTTTTTCAGCCGAAGTCATTGCCACTTTGCGAGCTGCCAGAGGTCCGACTACTACTAGGATTTACCACTTGGGAAGCCTTCTTTTAGTGGTGTTCGGGTTCTTCAAGGAACCCGAGGATTTTTTCCGTTCCCAATTTGTTGGTTTTCCTGCAATTCGGGTTGGACAAGGGGTTGGCAGTGAGCACCCTGAGGGGTCAGGTTTCTGCTCTGTCCTTGCTGTTCCGAAAGGCTATCGCCTCACGTAGGGACGTACGTTCCTTTTTTCGCTAAGTAACCCGCCAGTTTCCGCCGCGGAAGGCGCCTGTGTCTCCTTGGCGCCTCAATCTTGTCTTGGAGGCTCTTCAACACGGGCCTTTTGAGCCTATGGACTCTGTTAGTCTTTCTTCGCCACTAGGAAGGCAACCTTCCAAGAGAGCAGTCACCTCTTTGAGAAGGATTTCTGAGTTGGCGGCTCTTTCTTACTTGCCTCCTTTTCTGGAGTTTCACCCGGATCGTGTAGTGCTACGCACACGGAGCGACTTTCTACCTAAGGTGGTGTCGCAATTTCATCTTAACCAGGATATTGTGTTGCTCTTCCTTTGTCCGGGACCGAGTAATGTGAAGGAACGGGCCTTGCACACATTGGATTTGGTGCAGGCTTTGAAGTTCTTTTTGTCTGTTACCCAAAGTTTTCGGAAGTCGGACTCCCTGTTTGTGATTCCAGCAGGTCGTCGACGTGGTCAACGGGCTTCCAAGGTTCCTATGGCTCGTTGGATCCGGTCGGCCATTTTGGAGGCTTACCGACTAAAAGGCGAACCTTGCCCAAATAAGGTTCGAGCTCATTCCACGAGAGCTGTGGGCTCATCGTGGGCTTTCCATCAAGGGGCCTCGGCAGCTTAGCTTTGCTGGGCGGCGACCTGGCGCTCCGTCCACACCTTTACAAGATTTTATAAGGTGAAAGTTAGTGCTTCCGCTGATGCAGCCTTAGGACGTAGGGTCCTGCAGGCGGCTGTAGTTTAAAGTTCTAGTTAACTTGTATTTGGCGCCTGTTGCGCATTTATCAAGGTTGTTGGGATTCTGCCTTCGTTTTTTTCCCACCCTTAATTTTTGAACTGCTTTGGGACGTCCCACTAGTAATGTCTAGTGTGTCTCCCTTCCTTCATCTGCAGCTGAAAGACAGATTTTGGTAAGAACTTACCTGTAAAATCCTTTTCAGCGAAGAAGGAAGGGAGACACACATCCCTCCCATGGCAGAAGTGTGTTGTTGTTTTTCAGATGCGGCGTGACCCTTCTCTGATAGCGATTATCTGGGCTGAGGTCGACGCGCTAAGGCTCTGTTCCAGCATCGCCAGCTCATCGCAGTGGTCAGGTCCAGTGAGTAGTACCTGGAACTGTGTGGTTTTTGCCTACATGCAAGCATAACCTGTATTTTTGTGTTTTATTCTCTGAAGGGGTTATGTTGCTCCGCTGGTGATATTGCTCTTCCTTAAGCTTGGTACAACTGGAGAGCTGAGTAGGAGGAGCCCGAGCTGGAGGGGCCGGTCAACACGCTTTTTAATCTGAGGTGTCTATCTCATCTGGGCTCCGCCTACCCACTAGTAATGTCTAGTGTGTCTCCCTTCCTTCTTCGCTGAAAAGAATTTTACAGGTAAGTTCTTACCAAAATCCGTCTTTTATACATATGACTATGGGCTTAGGAATGGCGGCATCTTAATAACGCCTCTCCATTACTAATCTCGGGGCCTGATGTCACCTGACAAGACAAAGGTGACATCAACCCCCCGCAACTATTGCCCCCGCACCAGAGCAAGTGGGAAGAGCGAGGCCGAGTACCAGAATTGACATCTCTTATAGATGTGCCTCTTCTAGGATGTCTGAGAGCTGATGTTATTAGTCTGGGAGGGGGCCCACATCCATGGCCCCTTCCTCGTCTGTTAATATCAGCCCACAGCTGTCTACCTAGCCTTTGCTGGTAATTATAGGGGGACCCTAAGTCATTGATTTTTGGGTATTTTTTTGGGGGGGGTTGGGTGTTCCCCATTAGTCTGGGAAGATCCATGGGTATTAGCCCCTTCCCAGGCTATACACATCCGCCCCCAGCTGTCCGCTTTCACCCCGATGGTTAATAAAAAGTCAGGGGATCCCAGGGCAGTTTTTTCTGAAAGTAATTTGTACAATAAGCAGCACCCGCCTGTAACGGAAAGTCCTGGCGACGCGCCGCAGCCGGCGCGAATGGTGCAGGATTTCAACCAGCATCGCCAGCTGGGAGGGGGGAGCGGACAATGTAATTACCCGATGCTATGGTGGGAGCGACCATTATCAGATATGGAGCGACCATATAGTGGGAGGACGACTGAACCAGGAGTAGCCGCAGGTGATCTATGAGGACCATGTCCATGAGGGTGGGCAAGCCAGTATAGGATGGGAGGTAGCGGAGCCAGATACAGGATGAGTGACCGTCGGATGGAGTAGAGGCCATGAACGAGAGTGAGTGGAGCATGTATAGATGGAGGGTGGAGAGCAGCCAGCTGAGGGCATGTATAGGTGTGGGACGGAGCCATGTATACAGGAGGTGGAGCAGGTGAGCGGGCCATGTATACAGAGGAGGTGGGACGAGCCATGTATTAGGATGATAGCGGATGCGGGGGGGCGCCATGATGAAGACTAGATGAGTGAGACCATTAGATGGAGGTGGCGAGCCATAGATGGAGTAGAGCCATGATACAATGAGGAGATGCGAGGTAGGGTGGGAGCGAGCCATGATACAGGATGGAGGTGGAGCGAGCCATGTATACAGGATGGGAGGGGGAGCGGAGCCATGTATACAGGATGGAGGGGGAGCGAGCCATGTATAGGATGGGTGGAGCGGAGCCATGTATAATATGGAGCGAGCATGTATACGGTGGATGCGACGACCATGTATAAGGATGGGAGGGTGGAGCGGAGCCATGTATACAGGATGGGAGGGTGGGATCGAGCCATGTATACAGGATGGGAGGGTGGGAGCGAGCCATGTATACAGGATGGGAGGGTGGAGCGGAGCCATGATAAGGATGGGAGGGTGGAGCGGAGCCATGTAACAGGATGGGAGGGGAGTCGAGAGCCATGTATACAGGATGGGAGGGTGGAGCGGAGCCATGTATACAGGATGGGAGGGTGGAGCGAGCCATGTATAGGATGGGAGGGTGGGCGGAGCCATGTATAGGATGGGAGGTGGAGCGGAGCCATGTACAGATGGGAGGGTGGAGCGGAGCCATGTATAGGATGGGAGGGTGGAGCGAGCCATGTATACAGGATGGGAGGGTGGAGCGGAGCCATGTATACAGGATGGGAGGGTGGAGCGGAGCCATGTATACAGGATGGGAGGTGGAGCGGAGCCATGTATACGGATGGGAGGTGGGAGCGGAGCCATGTATATAGGATGGGAGGGTGGAGCGGAGCCATGTATAGATGGAGGTGGGAGCGGAGCCATGTATACAGGATGGGAGGTGGGAGCGAGCCATGTATACAGGATGGGAGGGTGGAGCGGAGCCATGTATACAGGATGGGAGGGTGGAGCGGAGCCATGTATCAGGATGGGAGGGTGGAGCGGAGCCATGTATACAGGATGGGAGGGTGGGAGCGGAGCCATGTATAGGATGGGAGGGTGGAGCGGAGCCATGTATACAGGATGGGAGGTGGGAGGGAGCCATGTATACGGATGGGAGGGTGGAGCGGAGCCATGTATACAGGATGGGAGGGTGGAGCGGAGCCATGTATACAGGATGGGAGGGTGGGAGGGAGCCATGTATAGGATGGGAGGGGGAGCGGAGCCATGTATACAGGATGGGAGGGGAGCGGAGCCATGTATACAGGATGGGAGGGGGAGCGGAGCCATGTATACAGGATGGGAGGTGGGAGCGGAGCCATGTATACAGGATGGGAGGGTGGAGCGGAGCCATGTATACAGGATGGGAGGGTGGGAGCGGAGCCATGTATACAGGATGGAGGGTGGAGCGGAGCCATGTATACAGGATGGGGGTGGAGCGGAGCCATGTATATAGGATGGGAGGGTGGAGCGGAGCCATGTATACAGGATGGGAGGTGGGAGCGGAGCCATGTATACAGGATGGGAGGGTGGGAGGAGCCATGATACAGGATGGAGGTGGGAGCGGAGCCATGTATACAGGATGGGAGGGTGGAGCGGAGCCATGTATACAGTGGAGGAGGAGCCATGATAGGATGGAGGTGGAGCGAGCCATGTATACAGATGGGAGGGTGGAGCGGAGCCATGTATACAGGATGGGAGGGTGGGAGCGGAGCCATGTATACAGGATGGGAGGGTGGAGCGAGCCATGTATACAGGATGGGAGGTGGGAGCGGAGCCATGTATAAGGATGGGAGGGTGGAGCGGAGCCATGTATAGGATGGAGGTGGGAGGGAGCCATGTATACAGGATGGGAGGGAGAGCGAGCCATGTATACAGGATGGGAGGTGGAGCGGAGCCATGTATACAGGATGGGAGGGTGGAGCGGAGCCATGTATACAGGATGGGAGGGTGGAGCGGAGCCATGTATACAGGATGGGAGGTGGGAGCGGAGCCATGTATAAGGATGGGAGGTGAGGAGCGGAGCCATGTATACAGGATGGGAGGGGGAGCGAGCCATGTATACAGGATGGGAGGGTGGAGCGGAGCCATGTATACAGGATGGGAGGGAGGAGCAGAGCCATGTATACAGGATGGGAGGGTGGAGCGGAGCCATGTATAAGGATGGGAGGGGGGAGGAGCCATGTATACAGGATGGGAGGGGGAGCGAGCCATGTATGGGATGGGAGGGGGAGCGGAGCCATGTATACAGGATGGGAGGGTGGAGCGGAGCCATGTATACAGGATGGGAGGGAGGAGCAGAGCCATGTATACAGGATGGGAGGGTGGGAGCGGAGCCATGTATACAGGAGGTGGGGAGCGGAGCCATGTATCAGGATGGGAGGGGGAGCGGAGCCATGTATAAGGATGGGAGGTGGGAGCGGAGCCATGTATACAGGATGGGAGGGTGGAGCGGAGCCATGTATACAGGATGGGAGGGTGGAGCGGAGCCATGTATACAGGATGGGGGGTGGAGCGGAGCCATGTATACAGGATGGGAGGGTGGGAGGGAGCCATGTATCAGGATGGGAGGGGGGAGCGGAGCCATGTATAGGATGGGAGGTGGAGGGAGCCATGTAACAGGATGGGAGGGGGAGCGGAGCCATGTATACAGGATGGGAGGGTGGAGCGGAGCCATGTATACAGGATGGGAGGGTGGAGCGGAGCCATGTATACAGGATGGGAGGGGGAGCAGAGCCATGTATATAGGATGGGAGGGTGGGGAGCGGAGCCATGTATACAGGATGGGAGGGGTGGGAGCAGAGCCATGTATAAGGATGGGAGGGGAGGAGTCGGGAGGCCATGTATACAGGATGGGAGGGTGGGAGGGGTGAGAGCCATTATACAGGATGGGAGGGTGGAGCGAG
>JARQOD010010600.1:0-26686 GCA_033576555.1 Oophaga sylvatica | reverse complement strand
CCCGGGGTAAGGAGGGGGGTGGGATAAATATTGGTTATTGCCTTGTTACGTGGCCATTGCAAATGTATGTACTTCAAACAGAATAAATGAAGTTTTACTACAACAATAAAATGATAAATTTCAATTACAAGAATAGAAAAATATTTATACTTCACAGTCCTCTGTGGTTGATAACGTTTAATGGCTAACTGAAAATATGGTAACAAATTCAAAGCTTTCGAGACTACTCAGGTGTCTTCATCAGCTAAGAGTAAAGCCAAAATGAAGAATCACATATTTCTACACACAACAGGACACAGGAATAGCTAAGACAAGTGAGGGAGGACAAGTGAGGGGAGACCGGCAACAAAAAGGAGAACAAGGATGAATTATCAGCGCCACACAATCACAGATAAATTAATGAATTTACCTGTGGCAAAGACTTTTGTATGCCCGGTCATAGCATCATGGATATGGAATTACTGTTATTAAAATATAACTTCAAATATGAGAAACGTACAAAGGTTTCAGAATATAAGCTCATCATGACCTTTGACACTGTTAGTGATGGAATGAATAGATCACATGGATTTATGTCCATTCTATATCAATTAAGGAATCTGCGTCTATGCCCTTCCAGGGTCATGAAAACCCCAAAAAATACGCCAATGAGAGGGCAATCAAACTTTCTATCCTTATCTAGGAACTGTTATCCAATATTTATGTTCATCCCTGTGAGATAATGACAGTTCTGATACACGTCACTTACTTGTCTACCTATTGCACTATTCCTGTGTCCTGTTGTGTATAGAAATATGTGATGCTTAATTTTTTTAGTTAGTCTTTCCCTGATGAAGAGACGTGAGTAGCCTTGAAAGCTTGCAATTTGTTTCCATCTTTTCAGTTATCCATTAAAAGGTATCAACCACTGCTGACTCTGAAGTCTAAATATTTTTTATCTACTGGCTAACACGGTACAAAGATACACATGTTTTCTAATTTCAAGAAGGAAAAATAAAGAAAATACAAATATAAACGCATATATGCACATGCCAAAAATAAATGGAAACAACACAACACCCAAAAATTGGTAACAAAATATAGTGTTGTAAATTTAAGAAAAAAGTACATTTTTTTTTTTATGAATAATGCTTAAGGAATGCTATGTTAAACCATAACATAGTGAAGACAATGGATTTTGTAATAGTCACTCATCATCATCATCGCAAATTTTATATGTGACAGTCACAGACATTTCAATTATTTAAGTTCATAAAATCGTAACTTTATATAGCATGTATGACATGTCCAGCAATGGACTCATCAATGTAGATTGATGACACAATAATGTACAATAAAAAATAACCATTTAAAAAAACATTAGGCATTGTTTGTCACAATTTAAGTGTGTGCCTGCAAGTGTAGGTGAAACAAAGGCTACGGATAGCAAAGGTATATTCAAAGTCTGTACCAGACAGTGACAGCCTCTGATGGGTAATGCCGATGTTATACTGTACGTCAATAAAGTCTGCGGCTGAAATCATGCATTTTTTGCTTGTAGAGTGTTGAAGAGGGTAAAAGAATGTCTGGTTGCGCAAAGCTTTATCCGTCAACACTACCTTCCTACTGTCACGCGTAGGGTAGGGTAGCGTGTGCAATTAGCTGACTATCAAATGTGAGGTTAGGCTGCGTATTGCGCACTAGGGACGCAAAAAAAAATACAGCAGTAAAAATTTAATGTGTAATACTACACCTATGACAAACCAAAAAATTACGTTCCCTCTTTAACAATGTACAAGACTAACAAGCCTAATGGTTGACGCTGACTTAATTGAGATACAGTATTACATCAACATTGTCCATGAGTAAGTATGCACTGTGATACCTATATACCAGTATTAATTTATATCTCTTGTGGTTGTTTCAACAGCACTGCAGGTATAACTACCTATTGTCAGTATGCATGATGCACTTTCTAGATGTAATAATTTATTATTGGCATTATTACCATGTTTACATGCTGGCCATTTCATATATGGTTTTGAAGTTACAGTTGGCATCAGTATGTGTATTTTATAATGTCTGTCATAAATAAAACCGTGATGATGATGATGAGGATTTAATGATTCGTACATCCATTGACTGCATTATCTTACAGGTACAGATAAAGTTCCTTAAAAAGCATTAATTCATAAGTCTGAAATGTACTTTTATGCATTAATTTAAAAATGTGAAGAGTACACTATGTTTTATTTTTTGTTACCATTTCTAATAGACATGTGCAGATATGCGCTGTGATGACAAATTATTATTTGTCCATATTTGTCATAAAAAATTTATCATTCTAGGCCTGCAAAACTTCACAATTTCATGTTTTCAGCATAACAAGCAGGGTGACGGCTCTTCCCTATTTGGAGCATGTTGGTCCATGTGTTTTTCTGTCCATGTGTCGGGAACAGGACACTTCTTGCCGTTGACACAGCAGGGAACAGCTGGCGTTACTGAACCCCACTAACAGTAGAGCTTGTGTTTTGTTCTGTGGACACGACACTTCTGAGCAGCAACTGGCAGTGTTGGAGCCCAGGGAGTAGAGTTCAGGTGGTAGAAAGATGAACATAACAGGAGACATGGATAACGTTGCGAAACAGTTATTTAATCTGAAAACGGACAGACAAATTCTGGCGAGATCCATGCCTTGTTCATTTTCAGAAAAGTAAGCCGGTCTACATTATCGGAGGATAGTCGCATGCGACGGTCTGTTAGTACACCACCTGCAGCACTAAAGACGCGCTCCGATAATACACTGGCAGCAGGGCAAGCCAGCACCTCCAATGCATACTGGCTAAGCTCTGGCCATGTATCCAGCTTAGAGACCCAAAACTTGAATGGGGAAGAGCCATCTGGGAGTACACTGAGAGGCAAAGCCAAGTAGTCTGTCACCATCTGACGGATACGTTGCCTCCCGCTGACTGGAGCCCTCTCGGATGGTGTAGACATTTGTGGCGCTGCCACAAAACTTTGCCACATTTTTAACATACTGGTCTTTCCCTGTGCAGAGGCACTGCGTGTGCTCCTTTGTTGCAGAGCTCTC
The DNA here is from genome assembly GCA_033576555.1 of Oophaga sylvatica. NCBI lineage: Eukaryota > Metazoa > Chordata > Amphibia > Anura > Dendrobatidae > Oophaga > Oophaga sylvatica. The sequence goes on along the minus strand of JARQOD010010600.1, from coordinate 23,616 downwards.
TACACTGCCTCGACGCACAGAGCTGCTTTGTAAAGCAGTAGCAGCAGCAGTGCTCTCGGCAGTAAGGTAGAACATTAGGGATTGCACCAGTGTGTCTTGGTACTCCCGCATTTTACGCTCCGGTTTCAACGGTGTGATGAGGCTTTTGACGTTGTCCGGTAGCGAGGGTCTAGGAGGTGTACACCCAATAATCAGACGTCGTGAGAATGTGGGCGATGCGGCGGTCGTTTCTTAGGCACTGCAGCATGAAATCAACCATGTGCTGCAGACTCCCAACTGGCAAAGAAACGCTGTCCTCTGCAAGAGGCGTTATCTCTGCCTGCTCTGCATCACCCCACCCTCGCTCTACATACTGACTAGAGCGTTGTGTACCTCGCTCTGGAGCGATGTCTTCCTCCTCCATTGACTCCTCCTCCTCATCCTCCTCACAAAGTGAGCCCTGCCCAGCCCTTTGTGAGGAACCACATTGCGCTGACTTTCCAGAAGGTGATGGAATTTGTGACTCCTCATCCTCCACCTCTTCCAAAACCTCATCCCTTATTGCTTGCAGTGTTTTTTGAAGCAGGCAGATAAGGGGGACAGTCAGGCTGACTAGTGCATCATCTGCACTCGCCATCCGCGTTGACTCATCAAACGCACGCAAAACGTGGCACATGTCCTTCATAGTGGCCCACTCATTAATGGTGAAGTGTGGACGGCGCAAATTGCGTGTTGATTGCGCCTGATGCAGCTGATACTCCATAACTGCTGGCTGCTGCTCACACAACCGCTCCAACATATGTAACGTTGAATTCCACCTGGTGGATACGTCACATATGATGCGATGTTCAGGAAGGCGGACCTTGTGCAGCAGTGCATCAAGATCCGGATAGTCCCCAAAAAACTCTGCACGACCAAGTTGAGCACATGTGCCAGACATGGTATGTGAGTGAGGTTGCCAAGGCCCAGAGCTGCCACCAGATTTCGGCCATTGTCACACACTACCAAGCCTGGCTGGAGATTCGCTGGCAAAAACCACACGTCGCTCTCCTGCTTGATGGCATTCCAGACCTCCTGCGCTGTGTGGCTTCGATTCCCCATAGGAATTAATTTCAGAACGGCCTGTTGCCGTTTGGCCACGGCTGTGCTCATATCGGTCGCATCAGGTAAGCGTCCACGGGTCCATGTGGAGGTAGACCGTGACGGCTCCTGCAGCGATGATTCTGAGGAACTGGAGTAGGAGGAGGAGTCAATGTGGACAGACTTGATTCCGGCAATCCTTGGAGTTGGCAGAACACGTACAGCGCCACTCGCAAGATCTGTACCCGGCTCCACAACATTCACCCAATGGGCAGTGAGTGAAAGGTATCGTCCCTGGCCATGGGTACTGGTCCACGCATCGGTGGTCAGGTGGACCTTGCTACTGACGGCGTTTAGTAGCGCATGTTTAATTTTTGCCTCAACATGCTTTTGCAGACCAGGGACGGCTTGCCTGCTGAAATAAAATCGGCTGGGCACATTGTATTGTGGGACTGCCAATGCCATTAATTCACGGAAACTGTCAGTCTCCACCAGCCTGAATGACAGCATTTCAAGGGACAGGAGTTTTGCAATGCCAGCATTCAGAGCCTGTGCTCGTGGATGGTTTGCCGAGTATGGCCGTCTTTTATCCCATGCCTGTGCTACCGATGGCTGTTTTGTGGCCTGGGTGTGTGAGGATGACAGGGAACTTGCAGCTGTGGGTGGAATAACACTGTGTCTCTGGACAACAGTGACAGAGGTTCTTCCATGGCGATCCTTTGAGGAAGCCTTACCAGCTGTGTGTGAACTGGAGGAAGAGGCTCCAACAGGAGCTGAAGATGTAGGTGCTGCTGTAGGTTGGCCTACATCTCCAGTGTGTCTTTGTAACTCAACAAAGTGCTTTGACCGCACATGTTTCCACATATTTGTTGTATTAAGGTTACTGACACTTTTACCTCTTTTAATTTTTTGATTACACAGCTTGCATTTTACATAGCAAATATCATCTGCAACTGTATCAAAAAAGGACCACGCAGAGCAAGTCCTGGGAGCGCCCGGTTTGGCTGTTGTAAGAGAACTGCTCCGAACGGGTGCCAAACTGGAGGCTACAGGCAAGCGAGTCTGCAGCCTACCTCTCCCTACTGTTTGGACCGTTGGTGCAATCTCTTCCTCAGAGCTGCTCCCACCACCTTCCTGTTCCTCACGCCATGTTGGGTCTTGGACCTCATCATCTCCACCACTACCCTCTTCCAACACCTGCTGTTGTTGGGTGGTCTGGCCAGCACCATGCTCAACAGAAACTGGCAACTGAGTCTCATCATCATCAGATGCGTTCTGCGGTGTGCTGACCATCGGCACTGGCTCACCCGCCTCTTCAGATTCAGAGAGACACAGCTGTTGCGCATCACTGCATACTGCCTCTTCTTCACATTCCAGAATGCTGCTTGGCTGGGCCCCTGTTTCCAAGCCAACAGATTCTGAGAACAGAAGCAGAGACTCAGCTGGCTCCTGTACAGAGCTCTCTGACTGCCTGGGCAATTTGGCAGGCGGTGAAGAGACTGATGGTTGTTCAACAGTGCTGTGGTCCTGAGAGGAGGTGGAAGGTATTGAAGTCGATGCATTGGCTGCCATCCAACCAACAACGGCTTCAATTTGTTCTTCACGCAGCAGGGGGGTACGCTGAGCTCCTACAAAAGTGCGCATAAAGGAACGCTCACGGGGAAAACTGGTGGATGCTGTGTCACTGGGTGCGGCAGCAGCCACAGAATCCCCACGTCCTCTCCCTGCTGCAAATCCACGGCCTCGACCACGACCACGTGCCTTACTCACTGACTTCTTCATCTTGGTAGATTGATAAAGAAAGTCAGAAAAGTTAAGGCCTAAGTGTGGTTATTCCTCACAGACTACAGTGAACCCTGCAGACAACTGTTCAGTATCTGTGAAAGGCCCTTTGTGTACTTCTATAGTGTTTGCAACCAATGTATTGTATACGGATGGAAGCGCGTCACACTAATAGATTAGATTTTTTTCCACTAAAATGGAGCAGCACCAATTAGAGAAAAATGTGAAGGATGAGGCAGTGACACACGCTCAGCAGACTACAACCGGCAGTGGTTGAAGTACAAACTGGAGCGTAATCTGCACTCACAAAATGAAAAGCTCACAGACTACAGTGAACACTGAAACACAACTATTCACTATCTGTGAAAAGCTCCTTTGTGTACTTCTATAGTGTTTGCAACCAATGTATTGTATACGGATGGAAGCGCGTCACACTAATAGATTAGATTTTTTTCCACTAAAATGGAGCAGCACCAATTAGAGAAAAATGTGAAGGATGAGGCAGTGACACACGCTCAGCAGACTACAACCGGCAGTGGTTGAAGTACAAACTGGAGCGTAATCTGCACTCACAAAATGAAAAGCTCACAGACTACAGTGAACACTGAAACACAACTATTCACTATCTGTGAAAAGCTCCTTTGTGTACTTCTATAGTGTTTGCAACCAATGTATTGTATACGGATGGAAGCGCGTCACACTAATAGATTAGATTTTTTTCCACTAAAATGGAGCAGCACCAATTAGAGAAAAATGTGAAGGATGAGGCAGTGACACACGCTCAGCAGACTACAACCAGCAGTGGTTGAAGAACTAACTGGAGCGTGATCTGCACTCAAAAATCAAAACCTCACAGACTGCAGTGAACACTGAAACACAACTATTCACTATCTGTGAAAAGCTCCTTTGTGTACTTCTATAGTGTTTGCAACCAATGTATTGTATACGGATGGAAGCACGTCACACTAATAGATTTGATTTTTTTCTAATATAATGGAGCTGCACCAATTCCACTAAATAAAATAAAAAAAAAAAAGAGTCAGTGACACGTGCAGATGCCTACAAACAGCGGTGGATGCAGAGCAAACTGCAGCGTCACCTGCACTGTCACACACACACCTTGCACAGAGCTGTTAAAACAACACTGGCAAAATGAAGCTTTACACAGCGGTTGGTAAACTAGCCTGCCTCAAGCACAGTAGTACACAAAATCGCAATATCTAACTGTCCCTCAGAGTGAGCAGAGTAGCGTTCTGTCCCTTACTGAGTTCACAGCACAGTGACGCTAAAATGGCGGCGGCGCCTTTTATAGTGCATTCTGACATCATTTCAGCAGCCAATCACAGCCATGCCATTAGTTAAGATGACCGCAGCATTACAGGATGTGCCCACACTTCGTAGGATTCCTCATTGGCTGACTAAAATCACATTGCCTCTCAAAGAATTATGGGAACTTCCGATTCCGGTATACGATATGGAAAAAGTATCGGAATTAAGTATCGGAATTCCGATAACGCGAATATCGGCCGATACCCGATACTTGCGGTATCGGAATGCTCAACACTAACTGGCCATGTATCCAACTTAGAGACCCAAAATTTGAAAGGGGAAGAGGCATCTGGGAGTACACTTAGAGGGAAAGCCAAGTAGTCTGTCACCATCTTACGGAAACGTTTCTTCCTGGTGACTGGAGCCGTCTCGGATGGTGTAGACCTTGCTGGCGCTGTCACAAAACTTTGCCACATTTGTAACATACAGTTCTTGCCCTGTGCAGAGGCGCTGCTTCTGCTCCCTCTTGTTGTAGAGGTGTCTACACTGCCTCGACGCACAGAGCTGCTTTGTAAAGCAGCAGCAGTAGCAGCAGCAGCTCTCTCGGCTGGAATGTACAACAGTATGGATTGCACCAGTGTGTCTTGGTACTCCTGCATTTTACGGTCCCGGTTCACCGGTGTGATGAGGGTTTGTAAGTTGTCCCGGTAGCGAGGGTCTAGGAGGGTGTACACCCAATAATCTGACGTGCTGAGAATGTGGGCGATGCGGCGGTCGTTTCTCAGGCACTGAAGCATGAAATCAACCATGTGCTGCAGACTCCCAACTGGCCAACAAAGGCTGTCCTCTGGAAGAGGCGTCATCTCTGTCTCCTCTGCATCACCCCACCCTCGCTCTACATACTGAGTAGAGCGTTGTGTACCTCCCTCTGTAGGGATTTCTTCCTCCTCCATTGACTCCTCCTCCTCCTCCTCATCCTCCTCACAAAGTGAGCCCTGCCCAGCCCTTTGTGAGGAACGACGTTGCGCTGACTGTCCTGAAGGTAATTGAATTTGTAACTCCTCATCCTCCACCTCTTTCAAAACCTCTTCCTTTAGTGCTTTCAGTGATTTCTGAAGCAGGCAGATAAGGGGTACAGTCATGCTGACTAGTGCATCATCTGCACTCGCCATCCGCGTTGAGACATCAAACGCACGCAAAACGTCGCAGATGTCGTTCATAGAGGCCCACTCAGTAGTGGTGAAGTGTGAACGGCGCAAATTGCGAGTTGATTGCGCCTGTTGCAGCTGATACTCCATTACTGCTGGCTGCTGCTCACACAACCGCTCCAACATATGTAACGTGGAATTCCACCTGGTGGGTACGTCACATATGATGCGATGTTCAGGAAGGCGAAATCTGACTTGCAGAGCTGCAATGCGCGATCTGGCCATGGTGGAACGTTGCAAGTGAGCGCACTCTAGGCGGACCTTGTGCAGCAGTGCATCAAGATCCGGATAGTCCCTCAAAAAACTCTGCATGACCAAGTTGAGCACATGTGCCAGACATGGTATGTGAGTGAGGTTGCCAAGGCCCAGAGCTGCCACCAGATTTCGGCCATTGTCACACACTACCAAGCCTGGCTGGAGATTAGCTGACAAAAACCACACATCGCTCTCCTGCTTGATGGCATCCCAGAGCTCCTGCGCTGTGTGGCTTCGATTCCCCATGGGAATTAATTTCAGTACGGCCTGTTGACGTTTGGCCACGGCTGTGCTCATATCGGTCGCAACAGGTAAGCGTTCACGGGTCCATGTGGAGGTATACCGTGACGGCTCGTGCAGCGATGATTCTGAAGAACTGGAGTAGGAGGAGGAATCAATGTGCACAGACTGGATTCCTGCAATCCTTGGAGTTGGCAGAACACGTACAGCGCCACTGGCAAGATCTGTACCCGGCTCCACAACATTGACCCAATGGGCAGTGAGGGAAAGGTATCGTCCCTGGACATGGGTACTGGTCCACGCATCGGTGGTCAGGTGGACCCTGCTACTGACGGCGTTTAGTAGCGCATGTTTAATGTTTCCCTCGACATGTTTTTGCAGAGCAGGGACAGCTTGCCTGCTGAAATAAAATCGGCTAGGCACATTATATTGTGGGACTGCCAATGCCATAAAGTTCCTGAAACTGTCAGTCTCCACCAGCCTGAATGACAGCATTTCAAGGGACAGGAGTTTTGCAAGGCCAGCATTCAGAGCCTGTGCTCGTGGATGGTTTGCCGAGTATGGCCGTCTTTTATCCCATGCCTGTGTTACCGATGGCTGTTTTTTGTTCTGGGAGTGTGACGATGACTGTGAACTTGCTGCAGTGGGTGGAATAACAGTTTCTCTATGGACAACAGTGACCGAGGTTCTTCCATGGAGATCCTGTGAGGAAGCCGAAACAGGTGTGTGAGAGCTGGAGGTAGAGGCTCGAACATGACCTAAAGATGTAGGTGCTGCTGTAGGTTGGCCTACATCTCCAGTGTGTCTTTGGAACTCAGCTACGTGCTTTGTCCGTACATGTGTCCACATATTTGTGGTATTCAGGTTCCTGATATTTTTACCTCTTTTAACTTTTTGCTTACACAGCTTGCATTGAACATAGCAAATATCATGTACAAGTCTGTCAAAAAGGACCATGCAGTGCAAGTCATGGGAGCGCCAATTTGACAGTTCTAAGAGAACTGCTCCCAACAGGTGCCAAACTGGAGGCTACAGGCAAGCGAGTCTACAGCCTACCTCTCCCTCCTCTTTGTACCGTTGGGACAATCTCTTCCTCAGAGCTGCTCCCACCACTTTCCTGTTGCTCACGCCATGTTGGGTCTCGGACTTCATCATCTCCACTACCCTCTTCCAACACCTGCTGCTGTTGGATGGTCTGGGCAGCACCATGCTCCACAAAACCTGGCACCTGAGTCTCATCATCATCATAAGATGCGTTCTGCGGTGTGCTGTCCATCGGCACTGGCTCACCCGCCTCTTCAGATTGAGAGAGACACAGCTGTTGCGCATCACTGCATACTCCCTCTTCTTCAAATTGCAGAATGCTGCTTGCCTGTGCCCGTGTTTGCGAGCCAACAGATTCTGAGAACAGAAGCAGAGACTCAGCTGGCTCCTGTACAGAACTCTCTGACTGCCTTGGCAATTTGACAGGCGGTGAACAGACAGATGGTTGCTCAACAGTGTTGTGTTCCTGAGAGGAGGTGGAAGGAATTGAAGTCGATGCATTGGCTGCCATCCAACCAACAACGGCTTCAATTTGTTCTTCCCGCAGCAGGGGGCACGCCGAGCTCCTACCAAAGTGCGCGTAAAGGAACGCTCACGGGATAAATGGTGGATGCTGTGTCACTGAGGGCGGCAGCAGACACAGAATCCCTACGTCCTCTCCCTGCTGAAACTCCACGGCCACGACCACGTGCCTTACTCACTGACTTCTTCATCTTGGTAGATTGATAAAGAAAGTCAGAAAAGTTATAAGGCCTAAGTGTGGTTATTACGCAGAGACTGAAGTGAACACTGAAACACAACTGTTCACAATCTGTGAAAGGCTACTCCTTTGTCTACTTCTATAGTGTTTGCAACCAATGTATTGGATACGGATGGAAGCGCGTCACACTAATAGTTAAATTGCATGGAGCTGCAAGAATTACACTGAAGGAAAAAAAAATAGTCTGTGAGTGACAGGTGCAGATGCCTACAGACAGCGTTGCATGCAGAGCAAACTGCAGCGTCACCTGCACTCACACACACCTTGCAGAGCTGTTTAAACAACACTGCAGGCAAAAGGAAGCTTTACACAGCGGTTGGTGCTAGCCTGCCTACAGCACAGTACACTAAATCGCAATCTCTAACTGTCCCTCAGAGTCAGCACAGCAGCGTTCTGTCCCTTACTGAATTCACAGCACAGTGACGCTAAAATGGCGGCGGCGCCTTTTATACACTGAAGAAAAAAAAAAAGAGTCTGTGAGTGACACGTGCAGATGCCTACAGACAGCGTTGCATACAGAGCAAACTGCAGCGTCACCTGCACTCACACACACCTTGCAGAGCTGTTAAAACAACACTGCAGGCAAAAGGAAGCTTTACACAGCGGTTGGTGCTAGCCTGCCTACAGCACAGTACACTAAATCGCAATCTCTAACTGTCCCTCAGAGTCAGCACAGTAGCGTTCTGTCCCTTACTGAATTCACAGCACAGTGACGCTAAAATGGCGGCGGCGCCTTTTATAGTGCATTCTGACATCATTTCAGCATCCAATCACAGCCATGCCATTAGTTAACATGACCGCAGCAGTACAGGATGTGCCCACACTTCTTAGGATTCCTCATTGGCTGACTAAAATCACATTGCCTCGCAAAGAATTATGGGAACTTCCGATTACGGTATTCGATAAGACGAAAATATCGAAACGAATTATTGAAAGGCCGATAGAGCTAATATCGGCCGATAGCCGATATTTGCATTATCGTATCGCTCAACACTACTCTACAGTATATAAGTCACACTTAGAATAATGTGTAGAATTTGGGGTTCCAGTTTATAATAAGGACTTAACTGAACTGGAGTGGGTGTAGAGAAGAGCAACGAAGGTTATTAAGCGAATAGAGGAACTGCAGCACCAAGACATTATCAAACTTGTGGTTATTCAGTTTAGAAAAACGAAGGCTTAAGGGTGATCTTAGTACAATATACAAATATATGAAAGGAGAGTACAGAGATCTTTCCAATGATAATATTACACTTAGGTCTGTAACATGGACAAGGGGGCATCCTCTATGTCTAGATGAAAGAAGGTTCAATCATAATCACAGGTGGCGATTCTTTACAGTAAGACCAGTGAGATCATGGAACTGTCTGCTACATGGTTTTGTAATGGTTGATTCATTACAAAACAAGCCTTTCTAGAAAAATATAATAATACATGTTATGGGAACTAAATATGTGATGGGGCGTTGATCCAGGTAGCTAGTTTTCAGGGTTCGAGTTCCCGCTGCTGCACAAGGGGAGTCTCGAACCAGCCCCGCTGCGGTCCCCCATCCATCTCCAGCCACAGTGGAGCCTGCTCAGCAAAGACATCAGTCCCAGCATCTTGCCTGGTCTAATACTGTGCAGAGACTTGCTGCTGCCTCTCCAGGTTCTGCTATTGTAGCCAGTACTGGTCAGCGGCGAGCAGACGTCTTTAGGACTAAGTCCTTTGTTGCTTCATCTGAGCGTGCCCAGAGCAAGATCTCCCATTGGAGATCAGGGGTCACATGCTCAGATACAGCTGCCACTCCTATTGGTCCTTCAGGAAGGTCCTGTGGCTGTTGATGTTCTGAAGCAGCTTCCCATTGGTCCTTCCTGGAAGGTCTTTTTCTCGTGGCTGCTATAAAAGGCTGTCCTTACCGCACGGCTGCACGCTAGTATCAAATCTGTTACGTGCTTGCGACAGTGTGGTCATGTATGCATGTGGTTAGGTCTGGCTGAAATAAGGCCCTAGAATACCAGCACCTCCGGTGAGTAGATTGTGTGCACGTGTTCAGGGCTCAGTTGAAAACGCCATTAGAATACCGGCTACTCCGGTGAGGAGATTGCTGCTTGGGTTCTGATTGCATGACCACAGACTGTCTTTTTAGGACCTCAGGTCACGCACGATACGGCACTCCAACTGTTGGCAATGTCACAGGGCTTGTCCATGGTCAGCCAGTTCTCAGTCCAATTTCGGACTTTGGCATCTGAATTAGAGTGGCCAGATAAAGTTCTTATTCCAGTGTTCTGGAGAGGACTGACAGACCATGTAAAGGACGCTTTGGCTACCAGGGAAATTCCTGCCACACTGGAGAAACTCATTTCTATATCTACCCGCATAGACCTCCATTTTCATGAGCGGAGGTTAGAGCGGACCCAGTGTAGGCAGAGGTTTCGGCTGGCACCCACCTTTGCCAAACCTCTTGAATTTCCCGTTCGGGCGTCCGACTCCCCAGATACCGTGGAGACTACTCGAGTGTGATCTAAGTCTCGGACAACTCGAGTATCCGTGGTCTGTAGAGTGTGTCAGCAGCCAGGACATTATGCCAACCGATGTCCCCAGCGAATGAGTAAACGGTCATGTTCCGTGACCATGGGTGCAGGGTCATTAGACGCGAGGGATTTTGCTCCGAAAGTGCTCCTTAAAGAGTTAATCTCTCTAGGTTCATCCACTCTTCCCGCCAAGCTTTGTGTGGACTCTGGGACAGAGGGGAATTTTATGTCCTCCTCCTTTGCCTCTCGCCATTCCATACCTCTGGTGACGCTCGCCGAGCCAAGCCAATATCGGTGAGAGTATTGAATGGAGCAATCCTGCCCTCACAAATCACCCACCAGACTGTCTCGCTACCTCTATGTCCCCTTCTCATCAGGAGAATATATCCCTTTTTGTTCTTCCTGAGGGAATAGATGAGGTTTTGTTGGGATTACCCTGGCTTCGCCACCACTCTCCCCATATTGAGTGGTCCTCTGGGAGAATACTGGGTTGGGGTGATAATTGCAGAGACAGATCTCTCAGAGAGGACGTTCAGGTTTCCACCATGGAGATACCCATAGACCTTGCTTCTCTCCCCAAGGTTTATCGGTCATACGATGACGTATTCTCCAAAAAGTCAGCGGAGACTCTTCCGCCTCATCGCCCCTATGACTGTCCTATAGACCTCTTGCCTGGAATGGAGCCCCCTCGGGGAAGAGTGTATCCTCTCTCTCTTCCTGAGACGGAGGCCATGTCACAATACATCCAGGAAAATCTGGCAAGAGGGTTTATTAGGAAGTCAGTGTCACCAGCAGGGGCAGGATTTTTCTTCGTGCAGAAGAAGAATGGAGAATTACGACCGTGTATAGACTATAGGGGTCTTAACGCCATTACTGTTAAAAACAAATATCTTTTGCCTCTAATATCTGAGCTCTTTGATAGGCTCCGGGGAGCAAGGGTATTTACAAAGCTGGATCTTCGTGGTGCCTATAACCTGATCTGCATCCGTGAGGGGGACGAATGGTAGATGGCGTTCAATACCAGAGATGGACATTACGAATATCTTGTGATGCCCTTCGGGCTCTGTAATGCTCCAGCCATCTTCCAAGATTTCGTAAATGACATCTTCCGGGACATGCTTGCCACCTCTGTGGTAGTCTATCTGGATGACATTCTCATCTTTTCTCCAGATATGGACACCCACCAGAGAGATGTTTGCAGGGTCTTCGACCTCTTGCGAGCAAATTCCTTATATGCGAAGTTGGAGAAGTGTGTGTTTGAGCAGGAGTCTCTGCCATTCGTGGGCTATATCATCTCCACTCAGGGATTGGCTATGGATCCTGCCAAACTACAGGCTGTAATGGATTGGCAAGAACCCCACTCTCTTAAAGCGGTGCAGCGCTTTATGGGGTTCATCAATTACTATCGCCAATTCATTCCCCACTTCTCTACTTTGGTTTCTCCCTTGGTAGCCCTCACCAAGAAGGGAGCCAATCCCAAATTGTGGTCAGGGGAGGTCTCCAAGGCCTTTACTTCAATCAAGTCCCATTTTGCTAGCGCTCCTATCCTACATCGTCCCGAGGTTGATAAGCCTTTTATATTGGAGGTAGATGCCTCGTCCCTTGGTGCTGGAGCAGTCCTTTTTCAAAAGGATGCTCAAGGTCGTAAACATCCTTGCTTCTTCTTCTCCAAGACCTTCACACCAGTGGAGAGGAATTATTCCATTGAGGATAGGGAGTTGTTGCTAGCCATGAAGTTGGCCTTTTCCAAGTGGAGACATCTCCTGGAGGGGGCTCGCTTTCCCTTTCAAGTGTTCACTGACCACAAAAATTTGGTCTATTTACAGACCGCCCAGCGGCTAAATTCCCGTCAGGCCAGATGGTCCCTGTTCTTCTCCCGGTTCCATTTCATCCTCCATTTTCTCTCCGGGGAGAAGAACATTTGTGCTGATGCTCTGTCTCGCTCCGTGGTGTCCTCTGAGGAGATGGAGGAGGAGCCTCGGCTGATTGTCCCCACAGAGAGCCTAAGAACTGTGGCCCTGGTTTCGCTTGAGTCTGTGCCTCCGGTCAAGATTTTTGTGCCCATCAATTTGCACCCGGAGGTACTCTCTTGGGCACACTCGTCTAGGGTGGGTGGACATTTTGGGGCAAAGAGGACATATGTGTTGCTGTTGAGGACATACTGGTGGCCACATATGGTCCATGACGTCAGGGAATACGTTCAGGCGTGCGTCTCCTGCGCCAAGAATTTGTCCCCTCGACAACGGCTAGCTGGGTTACTTTTCCCTTTACCGGTGACAGACAGGCCCTGGGAGATGGTTGGGATGGATTTTGTGGTGGGCTTACCCAAGTCTCGGGGCTTCACCATCATCTGGGTGATAACCGACCACTTCTCCAAATTGGTGCACTTGGTGCCATTACCACGGTTACCGTATGCACGGGCCTTGGCAGCATTATTCATTAGGCATATTTTCCGACTACACGGTATGCCAGACAAAATTGTCAGTGATTGAGGTCCCCAGCTTGCGTCTCGGTTCTGGAGAGAGCTGTGTCGTTTACTCAGCATTGAGTTGAATCTCTCCTCTACATACCATCCCGAGAGGAATGGGTTGGTAGAGAGGGCCAACCAGACCTTGGTCACATACTTGCGACATTTTGTCTCTGCCAGGCAGGATGACTGGGCATCCTTGCTACCGTGGGCTGAGTTCGCTCTAAATAATGCTGTGGCTGACTCTACCAGACAGACCCCATTCTTCCTGAACTACGGTCAGCATCCGCAGGTACCAATGCCCATGCCCGTGTCTTCCGCCGATTCCAGGGTGGCAGACTGGGCTGTGGAGGCATGGGACATTTGGGACCGCACCCAGGATGCCATTCAGTCCTCCAAAGAGAGAATGAGGTCTTCGGCCGATGCCCATCGGCGCCCCGCTCCTACTTTTGCTCTGGGTGACCTAGTGTGGCTCTCTGCCCGAAGCATCAGGCTACGTGTACAGTCATGGACAAAAGTTTTAAGAATGACACAAATATTAATTTTTACAACGTCTACTGCTTCACTTTTTCTAATGGCAATTTGCATATACTACAGAATGTTATAAAGAGTGATCAGCTTAACAGCAATTACTTGCAAAGTCAATATTTGGCTTGAAAATGAACTTTATCCCCCAAAACACATTTCAACATCATTGCAGCCCTGCCTTAAAAGGACCAGCTAACCTTTTTTCAGTGATTGCTCCATTAACAGAGGTGTGGGTGTTGATGAGGACATGGCTGGAGATCAATCTGTCATGATTAAGTAAGAATGAGACCACTGGACACTTTAAAAGGAGGCTGGTGCTTGGCATCATTGTTTCTCTTCTGTTAACCATGGTTATCTCTAAAGAAACACGTGCAGTCATCATTGCAATGCACAAAAATGGCCTAACAGGGAAGAGTATCGCAGCTAGAAAGATTGCACTTCAGTCAACAATCTATCGCATTATCAAGAACTTCAAGGAGAGAGGTTCCATTGTTGCCAAAAAGGCTCCAGGGCGCCCAAGAAAGACCAGCAAGCGCCAGGACCGTCTTTAAAAGTGTTTCAGCTGCGGGATCGGGCTACCAGCAGTGCAGAGCTTGCTCAGGAATGGCAGCAGGCAGGTGTGAGTGCATCTGTACGCACTGTGAGGCGGAGACTCTTGGAGCAAGGCCTGGTCTCAAGGAGGGCAGCAAAGAAGCCACTTCTCTCCAGAAAAAACATCATGGACAGACTGATATTCTGCAAAAGGTAAAGGCAGTGGACTGCTGAGGACTGGGGTAAAGTTATTTTCTCTGATGAATCCCCTTTTCGATTGTTTGGGACATCAGGAAAACGCCTCATTCGGAGAAGACAAGGTGAGCGCTACCACCAGTCTTGTCTCATGCCAACTGTTAAGCATCCTGAAACCATTCATGTGTGGGGTTGCTTCTCAGCCAAGGTAGTCGGCTCTCTCACAGTCTTGCCTAAAAACACAGCCATGAATAAAGAATGGTACCAGAATGTCCTCCAAGAGCAACTTCTCCCAACCCTCCAAGAGCAGTTTGGCGATCAACAATGCCTTTTCCAGCATGATGGAGCACCTTGCCATAAAGCAAAGGTGATAACTAAATGGCTCAGGGAACAAAACATAGAGATTTTGGGTCCATGGCCTGGAAACGCCACAGATCTTAATACCATTGAGAACTTGTGGTCAATCAAGAGACGGGTGGACAAACAAAAACCTAAAAAATTCTGACAAAATGAAAGCATTGATTGTGCAAGAATGGACTGCTATCAGTCAGGATTTGGTCCAGAAGTTGATTGAGAGCATGCCAGGGAGAATTGCAGAGGTCCTGAAGAAGAAGGGTCAACACTGCAAATATTGACTTGCTGCATTAACTCATTCTAACTGTCAATATAAGCTTTTGTTACTCATATGTTTGCAATTATATTTCTGTCTGTGATAAAAACATCTGTCATACACACATAAAAACCAGAGAGCAGCAGATCATGTGAAAATAAAATATTTGTGTCATTCTCAAAACTTTTGGCCATGACTGTAGAGTCCACCAAGTTGGCACCTCGCTTTTTGGGTACCTTTAAAGTTCTTGAGCAGGTGAACCCGGTGGTTTACCGCCTAGCCCTTCCGCCTCGCCTTAGTATCACCAACACCTTTCACGTGTCCCTCCTGAAACCCGTGGCCATTTCCCAGTTTTCCGAGTCATCTGTCGGGACGTCGGGTTCATCTACCGACGATCATGAGGTGAACGCCATTGTTGGGTGCAAGGTGGTACGAGGAAAAAAAATTTATTTGGTGGATTGGAGGGGTTATGGGCCTGAGGATAGGTCCTGGGAGCCTGCCGAGCATGTTTACGCTCCGCAGCTCATCGCTGCCTTTGAGCGCAGCGAGGCCCAAAGAAGGGGCCTAGGAGGGGGATAATGTTAGGGTTCAAGTTCCCGCTGCTGCATACGGGGAGTCTCAAACCAGTCCCGCTGCGGTCCCCCATCCATCTCCAGCCACAGTGGAGCCTGCTCAGCAAAGATGTCGGTCCCAGCGTCTCGCCTGGTCTAATACTGTGCAGAGACTTGCTGCTGCCTCTTCAGGTTCTGCTATTGTAGCCAGTACTGGTCAGCGGAGAGCAGACGTCTTCAGGACTAAGTCCTTTGTTGCTTCATCTGAGCGTGCCCAGAGCAAGATCTCCCATTGGAGATCAGGGGTCAAATGCTCAGATACAGCTGCCACTCCTATTGGTCCTTCAGGAACGTCCTGTGGCTGTTGATGTTCTGAAGCAGCTTCCCATTGGTCCTTCCAGGAAGGTCTTTTTCTCGTGGCTGCTATAAAAGACTGTCCTTACCGCACGGCCGCGCGCTAGTTTCAAATCTGTTACGTGCTTGCGCCAGTGTGGTCATGTATGCATGTGGTTAGGTCTGGCTGAAATAAGCCCCTAGAATACTGGCATCTCCGGTGAGGAGATTGTGTGCAAGTGTTCAGGGCTTGGCTGGGTAGTCATCATTAGGTCTGAAGAGTCCTGATATCCTGTCAGACACATCTTTAATTTTTGCACCTGGAAGACAGCACATTTCTCTTGAGGTTATATCCGGTCTGCAGATAGCGGCCTCTGTTCCTCTCAACAGGGAATCCCCCATGACCACAACTCTCCGTTTCTTCTTCACAACATTTTTCTTTCTCCATTCAGGAGGACTCTGAGGCTTACAAGATTGCTCTTTGTGGGCAAAGTCTTATCCTGATGTATTCCTTCATCATTCTCTTGTGTGAGAGCCTGGTACTGGTTCCTGAGCAGTATGGGTGCTGACCGCCTCACGATCCTCCTGCTTCTCTGGGTCACATGCTTCCATTCCTCTGTTTCTTCGGGTGCTCTTCTAATTTCTTCTCTTTCTGCACCATGAAGAGATAATTCTGCTCTGTCTAAGAACTCTTCATCTTCCTTAATGATTTTCAATGTAGCTAATCTCTCTTCTAGATTTCGCAACTTTTCCTCCAACATGGACACAAGCTTGCATTTGTGGCATGTGAAGTTTGGCTTTTCCACTGGTAAATCTGTGAACATGTAGCAAGAAATGCAACTCACCACATGGCTCCTAGCCTCTTCCATGCTCTTATTGTCAAAGAGATATCACAGCAGTGAAAAAAGTGCCAAAATTTGCGCGCCACTAGGCGCGCGGCTTACCGATGTCCTCCTTTCAGCTGCAACAGCCAAAACCCAGTGTTCTTGGAGCTCGCGGAGACTCTTCACTTATCCCAGAATGAACTGAAAATATGCAAATGATCTCCTGAGTAGGGTTGAGCATTCCGATACTGCAAATATCGGGTATCGGCCGATATTGGCTGTATCGGAATTCCGATTCCGAGTTCCGATATTTTCGTCTTATCGGATACCGGAATCGGGATGTCACTGTCACTGTCAGTGTCCGTCTGTCGGGTCTGTCAGGAGTCAGCGGCACTTACCCGGCAGAAGATCTCCGGCGGTCACGTCCTGGACTGCTTCATGGCCGCAATCTTCTTTCCCCGGCGGTCACATGCAGTTTCTCGCGATAACTGCAGTGACTGCTGGGTAATCCCGGCCGTAAAGCAGTCAGTCCGATGACGTCACCGCCGGGGAAGCAGGTAATCAGCTGTGCTGCGTCGAGATGACAGGCTCTGCCTGTCATTGCGATGTAGCAGAGTTGGATCGTCGTGGGACTGTCGTTACTATGGACTGCGTCGGACAGGTGGTATACTGTTGGTTTGTTTTTTTTCTTTTTTTACAGGAGATCGATGGCGTCGCAGGAATGAGTGTACAATAAAATTAATGAAAACTGTGTTGTCTCTTTTATTTCATTAAAATACTTTTTTCTTGCTTTGTCTTTTTTTTATACATTTAATAACTTTGGGATTAATAATGGATCGGTGTCTTATTGACGCCTCTCCATTATTAACCGGGCTTATTGTCACCGTGCAATCAACGGTGACATTAACCCCTTATTACCCCGCTTGCCACCGCTACAGGGCAAGTGGGAAGAGCCGGGTAAAGTGCCACAATTGGCACATCTTTTGATGCGCCAAATGTGGGGCTGCTGTAGCCTGGTATTATCAGGCTGTTGAGGGCCAAAATCCATGGGCCTTGACAGTCTTTTAATACCAGGCCGCAGCAGTCTGCATTTTACTTGGCTGGTTAACAAAAATAGGGGGGATCCCCACGCCGTTTTTTTTTCGAGGGGATCCCCTATTTTTGTTAACCAGCCAAGCTAAGCAGACTGCTGTGGCCTGGTATTATCAGGCTGGCAAGGTCCATGGATATTGGATCCTTACCAGCCTGAAAAACCAGGCCTCAGCGGTCTGCTTCATCTGGCTGGTTAACAAAAATAGGGGGGACCCCACGCCAATTTTTTTCGAGGGATCCCCTATTTTTGTTAATCAGCCAAGATATGCAGACTGCTGTGGCCTGGTATTATCAGGCTGGCAAGGTCCATGGATCTTGGCTCCTTAACAGCCTGAAAATCCAGGCCTCAGCGGTCTGCTTCATCTGGCTGGTTAACAAAAATAGGGGGGACCCCACGCCAATTTTTTTCGAGGGGATCCCCTATTTTTGTTAATCAGCCAAGATATGCAGACTGCTGTGGCCTAGTATTATCAGGCTGGCAAGGTCCATGGATCTTGGCTCCTTAACAGCCTGAAAATCCAGGCCTCAGCGGTCTGCTTCATCTGGCTGGTTAACAAAAATAGGGGGGACCCCACGCCATTTTTTTTTCGAAGGGAACCCCTATTTTTGTTAATCAGTTCCCTCTGACGTCACTGATTGTGTCCCTGGCTGACCTGAAGTGAAAGTGGAAAGCAATCAATTAAGCTTTCCACTTAAGGGCCCGTCTCACAGAGCGATATCGCTACCGAGATCGCTGCTGAGTCACTAGTTTTGTGACGCAGCAGCGAGCTCACCAGCGATATCGCTGTGTGTGACATTCAGCGACGATCAGCCCCCCTGCCGGGTATCGCTGATCGTCGCTGAAATGTCAGGACCTTTTTTTGATCGCTGGTTTCCCGCTGACAGGCACACATCGCTGCGTGTGACAGGCGGGAGACCAGCGATCCGCTGGTAACCAAGGTACACAGCGGGTTTCCAGGCGCGGGGCTGTGCCTAGAAACCCGCTGTGTACCTTGGATACCAGCGCCCTGATGCAGGGAGCTGGTATCCAAGGTACACAGCGGGTTTCCAAGCGCTGCGCGGTGCCTGGAAACCCGCTGTGTACCTTGGTTACCAGCGGATCGCTGGTCTCCCGCCTGTCACACGCAGCGATGCGTGCCTGTCAGAGGGAAACCAGCGATCAAAAAAAGGTCCTGACATTTCTGCGACGATCAGCGATACCCGGCAGGGGGGCTGATCGTCGCTGAATGTCACACACAGCGATATCGCTGGTGAGCTCGCTGCTGCGTCACAAAACTAGTGACTCAGCAGCGATCTCGGTAGCGATATCGCTATGTGAGACGGGCCCTTAAGCGATGTTACCCGCAGTGTCGCTGTCCCAGATCGCTGCCTGAGCTGCCTGTTTGGCAGCTCAGCAGCGATCATGTAGCGATACACCAGCGATCCTGACAAGTGCATATCGTTGTCGGGATCGCTGGTGTATCGTTATGTGACACCCAGCCTTTACTCTCCTGTCAGGCAGGAGAGGAACTCATTCATTTGGGGTTTACTGTGAGGCTGCAGCATTAGCTGCGGTCCCTGCAGTAAACATTAACCCTTTCTGAAGGATTACACCGTGGGACCTGACTGTGCATGGGATAGGTAAGAATAATTTTGCTTTTTTATTTTATTTTTATTACAGGAAATGGTTTTTGCAGTAAAATAAAAGATGGTCAAAAACATGTGTCTTTATTTCATTAAAATGATTTTTAATTAAAGTGTGTGTGTTTTATTTTTATTTCATGCAATAGGATTAATAATTGATAGTTGTCTAATTGACAGCTCTCAATTATTAACCTGGCTTAAGGTCACCTTTCAATAGCAAGGTGGCTTTAACCCCATATTAACCCATTCGCCACCGCTACAGGGCAATGGGAATAGACGGGCAAAGTGCCAGAAAGGGCGAATCTAATTATAGATTTGTCTTTCCTGGGGTGTCTGGGGGCAGATGTTAGTAGCCGGGGGGGGCAAAAATAATGGTCCCTCTCTGGGCTATTATTATCTGCCCCCACTCACTGGCTTTGTCTGTCTGGTTGCGAAAATAGGGCGGGAGCCCACGCATTTTTTTTCAGCAATTTTACACCTCATATATATATATACATGTCATTGAATTTGTGACACATATATATATATATTTATATTTGTAGTTCATACACTTCTACATAGTATAATAGCCGCTAATTCAATTGCCGGCTTTTGTGAAAATGCAGAACCCGACATGAAATGACACTTGGTGTACATAGGGTTAACCATGTCTTTTCATGTCCTTTGCTATCTAATTTGCACAAACAATTAAATCAGACTATGTGTGCAAAATTTCACACCTGTAGGGGTTAATTAAAGGTGTAAATTCGTAGCAAAAAAGTCCGTTTTTTTTACAACGAATTTACACCTTTAATTAACCCCTACAGGTGTGAAATTTTGCACACATAGTCTGATTTAATTGTTTGTGCAAATCAGATAGCAAACGACATGAAAAGACATGGTTAACCCTATGTACACCAAGTGTCATTTCATGTCGGGTGCTTCTGTCTTTTCACTGAAGCCGGCTTTACCCGGCAATTGAATGAGAGGATATTTTACTATGTAGAAGTGTATAAACTATACATATATGTATATATATATGTCACAATGACATGTATATATATATATTATATATGTATTCTATGTGTGTATATTTAGTGTTTACAAGGAAAGAATGGGGTTTTTTTAGTTGCGATATTTTGTTCCCATAGACTTACATGGGACTTCCGGTATCGGTATCGGGTATCGCCGATATTTTAGTGATATCGGCGATACCATTCCGATTCCGATACTTTAGGATATCGGAAAGTATCGCTCAACTCTACTCCTGAGGACTCCTCCCCTGGTTTACCGATGTCCTCCTTCAGCTGCAACAGCCAAAACCCAGTGTTCTTGGAGCTCGCGGGACTCTTCACTTATCCCAGAATGAACTGGAAATATGCAAATGATCTCCTGAGGACTCTCCCTGGTTTACCGATGTCCTCCTTTCAGCTGCAACAGCCAAAACCCAGTGTTCTTGGAGCTCGCAGAGACTCTTCACTTATCCCAGAATGAACTGGAAATATGCAAATGATCTCCTGAGGACTCCTCCCCTGGTTTACCGATGTCCTCCTTTCACTGCAACAGCCAAAACCCAGTGTTCTTGGAGCTCGCGGAGACTCTTCACTTATCCAGAATGAACTGGAAATATGCAAATGATCTCCTCAGGACTCCTCCCCTGGTTTACCGATGTCCTCCTTTCAGCTGCAACAGCCAAAACCTAGTGTTCTTGGAGCTCGCGGAGACTCTTCACTTATCCAGAATGAACTGGAAATATGCAAATGATCTCCTAGGACTCCTCCCCTGGTTTACCGATGTCCTCCTTTCAGCTGCAACAGCCAAAACCCAGTGTTCTTGGAGCTCGCGGAGACTCTTCACTTATCCCAGAATGAACTGGAAATATGCAAATGATCTCCTGAGGACTCCTCCCTGGTTTACCGATGTCCTCCTTTCAGCGCAACAGCCAAACCCAGTGTTCTTGGAGCTCGCGGAGACTCTTCACTTATCCCAGAATGAACTGGAAATATGCAAATGATCTCTCAGGACTCATCCCCGTGCTTAATGCGAATAACGTTATATGCCCCCTGAGGTCAAACTTGGTAAACCAACTCGCACTTTTCACCCTGGAAAACAGGTCAGAAATCAAGGGTAACGGATATTGATACTTCACAGTGATCTTATTCAAGAGACGATAATCAATACACGGCCTCAATGAACCATCCTTTTTGGCCACAAAGAAAAAACCGCACCCAAGGGTGAAGAGGATGGTCTGATATGACCCTCTCCAATGACTCCTTGATATAAGATCACATAGCATCGTGTTCAGGTACAGACAAGTTAAAAAGGCGACCTTTAGGAAATTTACCACCAGGCACTAATTCAATAGCACAATCGTAGCTCCTGTGAGGGGGCAAGGATGCGGATTTACTTTCACTAAACACATCCGAAAAATCAGTCAAAAAGTCAGGGACATCCTGAAACTGGGAGAGGCAGAAAAAACAGGAGTGTCGGCATTAACACATTGGCAGCCCCAACTGGTCACAGACACAGATTTCCAATCCAAAACAGGATTATGAGACTGTAACCAAGGGAAACCTAGTACAATAATGTCATGCAGATTATACAACACCAGAAATTTGCAACTCTCCTGATGATATGGTTCAACCCTCATTATCACCTGAGTAGAAAACTGGGGTTTATTCTCCGCCAAAGGGGTAGAATCAATGCCCAGTAGGGGAATAGATTTCCGCAGGGGTATCGTGGGAAACCCACAACGTTTGGCAAAGTCAAAATCCATCAGGTTAATAGCTGCTCCTGAATCAACAAAAGCCTGAGCAGAAAATGTGGACAGGGAGTAAATAAGGGTAACAGTCAACAGAAATTAAGTCTGAACACTACCCAAGACAACTGAGCGTGCAAAACGTCTTCCCCGTTTAGGGCAGACTGAAATAGCATGAGAGGCGTCACCACAGTAGAAACATAACCCATTGCACTTTCGAAACTCATGACTCTGTGCCCCAGAAGTCACTCTATTACACTGCATGGGTTCAGAAGCTGGCTCACAAGGCAACACTATCTCACGCATACCTCTGCACTCACGCAAACGTCTGTCAATTTGAATAGCCAATGACATAGAATCATTGAGACCAGAGGGAGCAGGGAATCCCACCATAACATCCTTTACATTCTCTGACAGCCCCTTCCGAAAAAGGGCTGCCAAAGCATCATCATTCCATTTGGTCAGGACTGCCCACTTTCGGAATTTCTGACAGTACAACTCAGCGTCTTCAATACCCTGATTTAATGCCAACAAGGTTTTTTCAGCTTGATCAGTGACATTAGGTTCATCGTACAATAACCCCAGAGTCAGAAAAAATGCATCAATATCATTCAAAACAGGATCCCCAGGTGTCAGGGAAAAAGCCCAATCCTGAGAATCGCCGCGCAGGAGAGAGATGACAATTTGAACCTGCTGTGCTGCGTTACCTGAGGACTTAGGCTTTAAGGCAAAAAACAACTTACAGTTATTTTTGAAATTCAGAAATTTAGCCCGATCCCCCAAAAACAAATCTGGCATGGGAATCCAAGGTTCCACAACCGGCAACCCAGCAAGATAGGCAGCAACACTCCGAACCTCAGTGGCAAGCTGATCCACACGGCCAGACAACTGTGCAAGCTCCATTGAGAGAAAAAAAAATCCTCCTCAGCACCCAGAGAAACAGGAAAAAAAAAAAAATCTCTGACAACTCTGACAATCTTTTTTCTTTCCACACTATTTTTCCCTTCTGAGAGTACCATATAATTTTCAGTTTTGGCCGGTGATACTGTTATGTTTTGGTAGCTGAGGAGAGTAAGCAAAAACGGCAATACACCAGAGAGGCTGGAACCTATTGGATTGCAGTAACCTGAACTAACCGCGCAACTAGAGGTAGCCGTGGAGCATTCCTACGTTGATCCTAGACGGCTCGTCACAGCCTGAGAGATAACTACACCTAAAGGCAGAAAGATGAAAGCTATATGCCCCGGAGCTGATCCCCAAAGAAAATAGGAAGCCCCCAAACATGTAAAGGCGGTTAGACTAGAAGAAACACGGACACAGACAGAAAATAGAATGAGCAAACGCTGGGGCCCAATCTGTCTAGACAGAAAAGTACAGGAAAGGATACTCACTGCAATCCAAAAAAAACCCTAAAAAATACCAACTCTCCTGATTGCAAAACCACCTGAGATCACACGACCTCTACCACCTAAATCAGTTCTCTGGTGTAACAAAACTAAGCCGCAGCTACTGAAAAAACAGGAAAAAGCAAATTAACAAACAACAGTGGCTCCAGATAAACTGAGAGGAGCACAGCCCCCCGGAGGGGACCTGGCTGACCTCCACAGAAGTGCAGGAAAAATGCAAAAAGCAAGCACAAAAAATAAAAGCAGAAAATATCTTATCTGATAGCAGAAGATGCAGGCAAGACTCAGCAAGCTTCCAAATGAACCAGGAACCACACTGTCACGGTGTGTCGCCAGAAGATCGTCACGATTGCACAGCCTGACTTCTCGCAGCTGAGTTTTTGGTGCTTGATGTTTTTCGGCAGTGAGGGAGTTAATTCTCTCTCTCTGTGCTAGACGAGGCCCAGCCTCACCCAGCTGCAGTTAATTCTGCAGTATTGAGACTCCTTCAAATACCTGCCGGTCTGATGGGTGTTGTCGGTGAAAGCATTTCATACAGACCATCAGAGCGGATCGTGGTATTGAAGAGTTTGGAGCTAAGTGTACTCGG